>CABHPP010095197.1:0-13423 GCA_902168425.1 Peromyscus attwateri
GTGCACACAAGCAGGAATATGCATGCCACAGTGTGGAGGTCAGAGGACAATTTTAAGGAGTGGGTCCTCTTCTTCCACCATTTCATTCCTGGGGATGAACTCAGGTTGTCAGATCTGGTAAAGTGCCTTTACCCATGGAGCCATTTCACCAAGCCCTTACCCAGGAATTTTCAAGTCCTGACTTAGAAGCAAGTTGCAAAATTAGTTTTATGGTTGTTCTTTCTTTCAAGTAACTATGTAGCTCTGGCTGGCCTGGAACTTGTTATGTATATCAGGTTGGTCTCCAGTTCACAAAGATACATCTGCTTCTGCTTCTGCTTCCCAAGTGCCAAAGTTAAAAGTATGCACCATCTTGCTGGGAAGTTTTATGGTCCTGAGATTATTTTTAATGATTTAGGCTCTATTTCCGAATTCCATCTCTCTCTCTCTCTCTCTCTCTCTCTCTCTCTCTCTCTCTCTCTCTCTCTCTCTCATATATATAAACACCCACCCCACCCCCCACACCATCTTCTGACCTGTGCATTCTCAGACTCTGCTAATGCAGCAAATGGTGCTCAAACTTTTTAGCAATACCACTGTTGAATATTTATTCATTGAAATAAAAGAGCCACACTAAAGATTTTTAGTTTCAGCCACTATAACCTTAAAATGCCCCCAAATAAGGGAATACAAAGAAGAGCAGATCACATTGAAAGATAGTTACAAAGACTGTTGGTACTGAAACAGCAATTATATTTATTTACAGTCATTTACAGAAAAAGCTTACAGGTCTCTGATCCATATCACATTATACTTAGTTCAAAATGAAACAGTGATACCTATCCTATTGGTGGAATATATATAAAGTTTCGGTCATCACAAAACCATCTGTTATTTTTTGGGGAGAGTTACTGGGCACTGAAACCAGTATCTTAAGCATGTCAGGTATGTGTTCTTATAAAATAGTTTATTTAATGAAGACAAATATTAAGGAATTAGTTGATTTGTACCACGAAGGAACACTATTATAAATGAAACAGGCAAAAGAAAAACCCAGTGTTAGCATTATAGTTTTAACTTTGATATCAACATTACAAAGATTTCATTGTTCAGTTGTCAAACTACCACATGGAAGAATGTCAGAACTTGTTTTCTGGCAAGTAATTATGTAAATGACATCATACTACTAAAGACAGAAAAGTAGGAACTAGGGGTCATATGACCCTTTTCCTGCTATGTACATGTAATGATAGTAGTGCAGTGCAGCAGGAGCATCTTAAATAACACACTGCTTACAAACAATATACACCTAAAGCCATTTTAAAAGTGTATTAGATGAACTCAGTAAAAGTGGATTGGCTGCATTCTTGTATATAAAGTACAGCTGTTATTACAACATTCATTTGTTCCTCATAACTGTACAAAGCAGAAGAAAGCGGGTTTCTCAGTTTTCAAAAATGAACATATCAAGCTTTGAAAGGTTATTTTTCAAAGTTTGGATTCCACTATTTCCAGTACTATAATTTATGAGTTTAAAGGAGAACTTTAAAAAATTGAAACACGAGAAGCTAGAGTATTTGGTGGGAAAGGTAGGAAGGCCCATATTTAGAATACCCATTTTATTTATAGTACTAGATCAAGTAAGGATTTATTGCTTGATATCTGCATAGACTCTTTAGCAAGGCCACATTAATTTTTTTAGAATAAGGGAATTTAGTATGTTAAAGATCATTTCTTTTACAAATAGAAGAAAGTTTTTATGAGAGTTATTTGCTAACCCTCTCTGTCATCAAATATGTGATGGCTAATACTGATTATCAATCAACTTGACAAGATCTAGAATCAGCTATGAGACAAGCCTCTGGGCACACCAGTGAGGAATTATTTAGGTTAGGTTAGCTTCTGGTCAAACCTATAAGGGACTGACTTGACAGAGTAAATGTGAGAAAGGCATCCCCAGGCCTTAAGGCCTGGACAACACAAAAGGCAACGGCTAGGTGAGCACCGGCATCTGGCGCTCTCTCATCCTGAAGGCTGCAGTGTGAGTGACTGCTTCAGTTTGTGCTGTGCTGACTTCTCTGCCATGATGGACTTAAACTAACCCTAACCCTCCTCCCTCTTAAGTGGGTCTGGTCACAGCATTTTATCACAGCAACAGAAGAGTAACTAAGACATATAAGATGCCTATTTCTACATGTCTGAGAACCCTACAGAAACTACGTTGTGGGGTGACTTGAAATACAAAATGGTTAAGTAGTAAAAACACCTTCAGTATATGTTCATCTCCCTCACTGCAGTACTAAACTGACCCTATGGCCTCAGCTACCCTGGAGCAAACACCACACAGAGCTCAATCTCCAGATCAATCCATTTAATTTGTATGAAAAGTTTCTACTGAATGAATCTCTTTACATTAATAATAACTACTGCATATAATTTGAATAACATTTCTACAAATGGAAATCATGGGCACAAAATTTCAAAATACTCTTCTCAAATCACACCTAACTAGTAGTTACAAACGAGAATAATTTCTATAATAAATATTCTCCCAACACTTTCTAAAGCCTTTATGTGAGATTTTTGAAATGTGCATCATAAAACTGCTATAACAAAACAAAATTCTATGTGGTATTATTAAAAATTCTTGAATAGTATGTCTTCTTTTCTATTGTAAAGAAGACAGAACAATATTCTCCAGTTCAAGAATTCAGACTATGCTACAAACTCACTCAGAAACGTCATTCTCCATAGAAGCTGAGCAAAGCACAGCTCAACTAGATGAGATTGGTAAGGGTGGGTAAAAGAACGCAAACAACACATTTTAAGGGCAGCACTTAGTAGTTCAATGACTACAAAAGGTAAAGGAGATGCTAAGTACTTCTACTAAGAACTGCTATCATCAGGCCAAGTAACACTGATTACATCACTGGTAGCTGTTAGAACTAGTAGATATGTTCCAGACTCCTACCCAGTAACTCAGTTTTTAAAAGAAGACAGCTCAGTGGATAAAGCTCTTGCCAAGTGTGAGGCCATACTCACATCCTCAGCACCCATGTAAAAAGAGCCAGGTGGGAATGGGGGCTCACCTCTCATATTAGGGCTTAGGAGGCAGACAAGAGATTCCTGAGGCAGACTGGCTAGCCAAACTAGCGATAGGTGAGCAAATTTCAGGTTGAGTGAGAAACCATGCATCAGTAAATAAAATGAAGATTCATTACAGAAGACACTTGACTTTAACCCCTGACACCCACACCAAAGTGCACACACATGTGGAAATGCATATAACAACCCACATACACCAAAAAAAAAAAAAAAAAAAGGTGATCACAAAAACCATAAAGGATATTTTTGGAGGCATTAAATCAAGTAATGGAGAAAAAAGTAGTTGGAAGAAAGTAGAAGGAGGAGAAAAAAAAAGGAACATTTTGTAACCTCCCCTTCTGAAAATAGGTTTTGGGTTTTTTTTTTTTTTTTTTTTAAAGATCTAAAATTTTTATTTTGTTCTTATGTGTGTTTTGCCTTCACATTTATCTGTGCACCATGTACATGCCTGATGCCTGTGGGGGCCAGAAGAGGGCAGCAGATTCCCTGGAGCTGGAGTTAGGGATGGTTGGTTGTGAGCCACCACATGGGTGCTAGGAGTTGAACCTGGGCACTCTGGAAGAGCAGTCAGTGCTCTTAGCTATGGATCCATCTCCCCAGCCCTCAGTGAAGATTTTCTGAGATACTTCTGAGTATCTGGTAATTACTGATATTAAACTGTTAAGGGCTATGTAAAGCATGTTAGTTATCATGTCACTCTTAAAGGATCATTTTATTATTTAATATTTTATTTGTAGATATGCTATATATAATATTCTGATAAAACAAATATTTTTGGTATTTTATATACTGATACAAATATAAGACAGTAAAGGTTCTCTGTATCACAGGGACAAAAAGATAATGTTGGAAGGAAACAGGACTGACATGGAACCTATTGTGTAATGACTACAAATCAAAACAAGGCTGAGGAGATGTGAACACACAGAATATGACTAGGTTTCTTTTGTATTGTAACAGAAGTTAGGCAGCTGGCAGGGCAAAGAAAGTTAATACAAAGTTTAGAGAACAAGAATCTGGAAATTAAGAAGCTCTTGTTATAGATAGAGTTTGTGAGAATGTAGAGTTTGTTTTTCTCTGTGTAGATCTGGCTGTCCTACAAATCGCTCTGTAGACCAATGCTGGCGGCAAACTCAGATCTACCTGCCTCTGTCTCCCAGATGCTGAGATTAAAGGGATATGCCATCAATGTCTGGCTTTTCAGTATATACTTTTAATCTCTACACAACGGCCTTTTCTGAATATTAACAGCAACATAGTCCCAATTGATTTATTAGGCACTTATTATGTATGAAGTAATATGCTAGATACTAGGGCTACATACATATTACCTCAGTGGTCAAATGTAACTATCATTTTACATTCAATACACTCATATAAAAATTAAACTATGTCAGTAACCTAAATTAATTTATACTGCTCTGTATTTTGAAAATTTATTGGCCTAAAGCATATTCAAAGAACTTAAAATTAGAAGAGTATTAACTATATAAACATTAAAGTAAAAATATTTGAGGGTAGATTTTTATGGCTTTTTCAACAAAGGAAAAGTTACTAAGAATTTTTGTGCTAGGACAAAATTAACTGTAAAAGTATCCCAGCAATATTCAGACTAATTCTTTTACCTGTGTTTCAACTACAAATAATAAGAAAATACACAATTGTGTAATTATGTCAGCTTAGTAACAGAGATCTAAAATAGATATAAAAATAGAATGTCACTAAAAACAAAACAATAGATGTGGATTCTGAGCTATAACCCACACTCCCCAATCTAATGTATTGTCTGGAAATAAATTTGAGGATCAAAAGATATTTTTATCAAAACCCTGGCTAGGTATATAGGTTGTGGTGTACACCTTTAATCACGGCACTTGGGGTAAAGTAGATCTCTGTGAGTTTGAGGCCAGCCTGGTATACAAAGTGGGTCCAGGACAGTCAGGGCTACAGTGTGAGACTGTCTCAGGAAACAAAATATCCCCCAAAATTCTGCATATTATAATTGCAGATCTATTAGTATATGTGCATATATACACAAATATCCTCATATCTAGACATGTACTACTAATTGGTAGACAATCTATTTACTTATTAATATGACCATATCAAGTATAAGAAACATGAATTAGCATTAAAGAAAGATGTGAAAAAACAACGCAAAGAACATAGCTATTAACAATTTGGAATTTGTAGCCTTTGCCTCCTGAGCCTTCTCATTTGCCCAATAATATATTATTTTTGCTGGTTTTGTGTTTTGAAACAGGGTCTCACTATGGAGTCTTGGCTATTCTAGAACTCACTCCGTGTATCAGGCTGGCCTACAGCTCACAGAGACTCTCCTGCCTGTCTCTCCCTCTCTGTTCAGGATCTCATGTCTAGCTCTGGCTGGCCAGAAACTCCCTATACAGACCAGGCTGGTCTACAGCTTGCTCAGATCCTCCTGCCTTTGCTGCCCAGGTGCAGAACGCTGGGACACAGGCTTGCACCATCACACCCACCTCTACACATCTCTTAATGTTCTTGAGCAGTCATAAAAAAACTTTGTTAAAATAGAGCTTAAAGGGCAAGGCAGCTGACACTTTCCACCTTTCTACCTCCTCTATTAAAATTACGTAACATATTCTTATTTTTAAATTTAATTTATTTTTATTATGTGTGCTTGTGAGTGCGCATGCCCATGATGTATGTATATTCCTGGCATCCTTGGGGCAGTATTCATGGAAAGAAGGTCAGGACAATTTGTGGACTTGGTTCTGTCCTTCCACATGTAGATTCTGGGACTTGTAGAACTCAGGCTGCCAGGCTGTGTAGCAAGTGCCTTTATCCTCTCAGCCTTTTCACTAGCTTTTGTTTGTTTGCTTTGTTTTTTCAAACACTAGACCTGGATGGCTTGGAACTCACTGTAGACCAGGCTGGCCTCGAGCGCACAGATATCTGCCTGCTCCTGCCTCCTGAGTGCTGGGATTACAGGTACGCGCCACCATGCTCAGCCCCTAAACTATATTCTCTGTAAATACAAGCTGTCCCAAAACATTCACTGAGAATTAATGAAAATCTTCATTTAGCTGGGCATGATGGTGCACGCCTTTAACCCCAACAACTGGGAGACATAGGCAGATGGGTCTCTGAATTCCAGGACAGCCAGGGATACACAGAGAAACCCTGTCTGCAAAATAAACAAAACAAAAACAAAAACTCCAACCAACCAACCAACCAACCAACCAACCAACCAAAACAAACAGAAAGCCCCAAACCAACAGCAAACCCTATCAAACAAACTTCATTTAAAAGAAACAATCCTTGTGCCAGTCACATATTCTATACCTCTTCGAATTATTTTAAGAAGCAATTGCAGAAGGACACATTCAAGTTAAACAATAAATACCACCTATTAATTTATAGTTCTGATTGCCCTAACAATCCTAGAAGGGCACAAGTAATAGCGATTCAGAAAGTAATCTTCATTTTTGAGAAATAAAACAGTAGCAAAAAAGTGAATGTTTGATACAAACCATGTAAAAGTAAAAACAGATTAGCCACAAATCACTTTGAATGAAGAGATTTTTATAATACTATTTCCCTTGGTAGACAGCTACAACAGTATACTATAAACAGTAATAATTACAGTTTCTGTTTCTACTATGCTGCAGTGTTACACAGTTGAACTTTCTGTGATGATACAAATTTTCTCTATCTGTGCTGAACAATACAGTAGTCAAAAACCACACCTGACTACTGAAAAACAAATTTTGATATTTAATTTATGTTAATTTCAACTTAAATAGCCAAAAGGCTACTGACTACCATACTGGGCAGTAATTCTAGATTTAATATATTTGTTTATAAGTATAAATTTAAAGTTTTAAGTGATGGTCACAGAATGAAAACCTAAAGTCAAACAAACGCTTTGCTCTGCTGCCTTCAGAACTACATTTTATTTAGATTGTATTATTAGATGAAACACAGGTTAAGTAGGTCTTGCCACATGGCACCATTAAAAAACAAACGATATATTAAACGCAGGTATACAAAGGAATACAAGATTGTATTTTTTTTTCATAAACTGCAATTATATTCTCAGCACTCAATTTCAGTCAGGTAACTTGAGAATTTAATTCAGCAACCATGCAAAAATAACACCAGCTTTACTGCGACAAAACAACAATTTAAACCAGTTTAAGAAGGAAGCGCCATTCCCTACCTTTTTATATTTTTAAGTTACAAAATCTATTTCCCTAACTATTTTCCCCAGAAAAAAAAAACTTTTAAGTAACTTTATAAATAATAAAAATTCTAATGAGTCATCAATAATTAAATCATAAAGTCTGTAAGGAAGTAATGTCTGACAATTAAAAATTATAAAACTTGTTCTTGCATACCATATACACCTTTACCAAGATGTTAGAAATTAAGTACTGCATTGTATAGTGTATCTCTATAGCCAAGGTATCTTTTTAGCACTAAATATGTCTACTGTAACACATTATTCACTTGATTAACCAGTAATTGTCAGAAATACTTGAAATACCAGAGAAAGAACATCTTTCTATACCAGACAGAAGTAAAATTCACGACTGCCATGACTAGTTCAAGTACAGGAGTGGGAGAAAAGTTTACTAAAAAAAATTTAATCTATATTCCTGAAAATAACTCACTGTTTTCTTACATAAATGTTGTATTTTCATGTAGCAGCTTTTTCAGTTTTATAGATTTTCATTGCTTATATTTAGCAAACTTAAGGAATACAGCGGCAGTGGAAGTACTCTTACCTTTATTTGACTTGGATGGCTTATTCTTGATAGACTTAAGGGAACTTCTTGCTTTATCCTCTCTATCTTTAATTAGCTTCTGGACATCATCCAGCGACAGTTTTTGCAGAACAACTACAGGCTTAGCGCCTTTGTTTAGATCTTCAACTAATCCCATTTTTTCTACTTTGTCTTTCTGCTCTCCTCTCATGTCCATTTTCTTAGTTTCCTGAGTAATATTGCCATCTTTATCCCTCTTGAGTTTTGGAATGACAAAATTTTTCAATGCACCAGACCTGCCCCCCAACAAATAGCTTGGAAATTCGGCCTTATTGTCAGTGTGCGCTTTATTACTGTCTGCTTTGCTTCTGTTACCCTCTGTCCTTTTGTCATCCTTACTATTTGGTGACTTAAAACCAGGTCTGGATTTGTTAGTATCTCCTTGTCTTACACGAGGACTGTCTGGTCTTGATTTTTGTTCCCCAGAAGAAGGTCTGTCCCGTGAGTCCCCTGATTCATGCCTGTGTTTTCTTTCTAACTTTTCAGTTTTTGAACCATCAGATTTAATGCTATGTTCATTTCTGCTAGAAGATCTCAATGTTTCTGGTCTTCGAACCCTTGGCTGATCCCCCCGATGTCGTTCTGACTCACCCCTGTCATCTGATTTTTGTTTACTATCATGGTCGCGTCTTAGTGACTCAGATCGCCCATCAGGTCTTTGCTTTAAGGCTTCAGCTCTTTCTGATTTTAAGCGAGGTGAGTCAGATTTGATATCCTGTTTATGCTTAGACACATCGGGCTTTTTCTCTGTTGATGGCTTTCCAGCATCCCTCCTATTTTCATGCCTGTGTTTTGGGGTTTCAGGCCGGCCTTCACCTTTCTGCTTTGGAGTTTCAGGCCGGCCTTCACCCTTTTGCTTTGGAGTCTCAGGTCGTCCCTCACCCTTCTGTTTTGGGGTTTCAGGTCGACCTTCACCCTTTTGCTTTGGAGTTTCAGGCCGGCTTTCAGCTTTCTGCTTTGGGGTTTCAGGTCTTGATCTTGTTGTTTCTGACCTGGTACTGTTTTGTTTGTTCTCATTTGGTTTTGTGTCGCATAGTCTATTTTCATTCTGTTTAGGCTCAACTACAGCCTCGCTTTGTTTGGAGTCTGTCGTTCTGTTCTCACTCTGTTTAAGTTCTTCTGTTTGGGTCTCAGTTTTAGTTTCTAACTTACTTTCATTTGACTTGGTCTCCACCAGTTGGTTTTCATTTGGTTTAGATTCTGACAACCTACTTTCATTTTGTTTCATTTCACTTTTTGAGAGCTCAGCATCAGACTTTTTTTTAGGTGTCTCAGGATGATTTTCTGGTATAGACTTAAGACTTCCAATAACATCTTCCTGAAGAACAGGAATGGGTGCATCATTACACTGTTTGATTTCTTCAGGCTTTTTTATGGAGTCTGAATCCTGAGTTATAGAAGCCTGAGAGTCCACTCTTCCTGCCTGATGAAGATCAATGCTAACCATTAATGCTGGCCTTGACCCATTTCCCGTAGAACCCGTCTCCTGAGAAGCTGGTCTATTACCTCCTGGAGCACCCCCAGCCTCCTGTGGGTATGAATCTTGTTTCCTTTTTTTCAAAGGTTTATCTGAAATTTAAAGATAAATATCCAATATCAGTAACAGACACATTCTTATCTTACTAAAAACAAAATATTGTTTTAAAAAAGCATGAATGATTACTAAGATTTGAGGAGATCTGTATGCTTACTGAACTTCAATAATTAATAGATTATATCAAAAATAATTCAGTAGCATTTTGAGTATGTAAGTATAAGAATACAAAAGAATAGAACTTGTAATACACACCTGAATTTATGTTTATATATAAAAGACCCAAGTTGTTTTATAAGACTAGCTATAAATCATATATTTTCACTTATGATCATTTTATTGTTAAAACAAGAACTCTAAATCTGCCAAATACAAATGGAAACACAATCTTTTACTACTACTACATGTAAGACATAAAAAAAAGAAAATAAAACCAAAATGTAGATGTAGTTATGTCACTGAAGAAAGGTAAATGATAGAATAACAAAATACCAAGATTTTCCCATTATGCTTTAATGCAGAATTCAAATTCTTCAGATGTTAACAGTGAATATGGAACTTAAAAGCTAACACACAATGTTAGAAGTAAAATTGAATAAGGAAGCTGTATCATGGGCATACTCAGAAACATGGAACTTTCTTTTTTTTTTTTTTTTTTAAGATAAATCCTGTTTTTCTGTTTGTGTGTTTGAGTTAGGGTCTTGCTAAATACTTTAACCTGGGCTAGAACTTATAATGTAGCCCACAGTGGCCCTGAACTCTGGATCCTCCTGCCTTGGTCTCCTGTGACAGAGATTATAAGCATGCACTTTACTTTACTTTGAGCAACTTTCATGGACAAAATATCTTTTTTTTTTTTTTTTTTTTTTTTAAAGATTTATTTTATTTATTATGTATACAGAAGAGGGCGCCAGATCTCATTACAGATGGTTATGAGCCACCATGTGGTTGCTGGGAATTGAACTCAGGACCTCTGGAAGAGCAGTCAGTGCTCTTAACCTCTGAGCCACCTCTCCAGCCCGGACAAAATATCTTTAGGCTTTTCATTCTTGTGGTTTAGATTGTCAACCACAGCAGGGAAAAAGAACTACAGTATTCTGAAACATAATGACACATGCAAACTAACCCAAATCAAATTCAACAGATTGTGAGCACTTTTTAGCAACTATGCATTTCTGTTTGTTTGATTCTATTTCTAACTCAGAAGATTTCTGGTTCACTGTCTATGAACTGAATCTCTAGCTCTAAAAATTGTTAGATTTATAGTGCCTTGTGGTTTTTGTCTACTCTATTTCCTGAACTTCTTGATTATGTTTTAAAAGTCATTTTTAGTTACTTTTAGGAGATAATTTCTATTCTCTGATAATATTCATCAATGGAATACACCATTTAAGGGAACAGTATCTTAAGGTTAAAACTTCAAAGCAACAGGTGAAATATCATTATTTTATTTATTGTACCGGAATAAAATCCTGAAAACACTTTTAAAGTTGTAATGCATCTTTTCTATGCCAAATTCCATTGTTTGACTCTCAAAGACAGAAGGAGCAGCTCATTCCAATATAAAGTCTAATCAAATGTAATGAAAATGTACTTCAGGGCTGAAGATGTCTCAGTGGTAGAATGTTTGCCTAGAATGTACGAGAGTATGAGTTTGATCTCCAGGACCCCACCCCAAACATACAATCTGCTCTTTCTGTTACACAGAAGCCAAAACCATAGTCACACACGCTCCACTTCTAAAACAACAATAATAAAATGTTACCATTATTATCATTACATTGTTTTCCCAAGTTCCAAATAACCTGCCAGATAAAGAGTGTATATAAAGTCTTTTGCATCAATACCCAAGGAAAAAAATTCCCAGAATACGAAAAATATATATTTAAAGAATCCCTTTAAAATATTGCCAGAAAATTTTAATCTTGCTGTACAGCACATAAAACAATTACTAGGTCACAAACAGAATGTCTTATTAAGCTTATCCTTTAATCTTTTATGACAAAACCAAACATTCATACAACTTAAGATTTCTATAGTTCCAAGGCAACAGATTTTTGTGAATGTCATTAAAATAGTAACTTAATCATACTTCAGAATTAATATAATTAACCTTAGGCATCTGAAGAATTTTGTGAAATCTGTGCCTCATTCTTTGATTAATATATATATTAATATATATATTTTTTCAGAAATAATCGTTAGCTTAGTAGGTAGACTTTAAAAGGATTAAAAAATTCTTAAAAGAGTTTATGGATCATTAACTTCATTTTAATTTACCTTTTGTTATTAAAATGAAAATTTGGCAAGTAAGTTATTTCAAAGAAATTTCTTAAACTATAGATTATAGGAATTATAACACAAAAGATAATATGTATATAAGCGAAGCAGTAAAGATTAAGAAAGATCTTACTTTGTTTATTACAAAGAAAACATTGCTGGATACAAAGTTTTAACCCAGCCTTTCTCTCCCTCTTCTCTCACCCCCATCTCTCTGACAGTCTCATGCTGGTGTAAGACTTGCTATGGTCCAGGCTGTCTCTAACTTATCTTCCTGCACAGCCTCCCGACTGCTGAAATAAAGGTATGGGTCACCAAACCAGGTTTGCATTTTTCATCTGTTGAAAAATATTGTATCATTGTTACAGGGAGTTGGGGGTACAGGAAGAGAACTAATCTTCTGATTTCAAGGTTTGTTTCAGTTCTCCTCTGGGTTTATCCCTGTAAAGAGGTTCTGGATATGGACAGCTAACCTTTGCCCACTTCTTTTGTCTTCACTATATCATGACCTTTACATAACAATGGAAGCCATAGGTATAGAGTAATCTTAGTATTTGGGACACAGATTACCTTTAGTTTCCTTTTAGTTTCAGGAATCTTAACATTAGCTATCAGAATTCACCATGCTTCTGAAGAAAAGGTGTACAAGGAATAATTTCAAAACCATTGGTCATCTAGTTGTGAATATTTTGAAAATAAGACCCTACCTTCCAAAAGTCTCAGTTTCTCAGGCTTAAGAGACAAATTCTAACAGTTACTAAATATATTTTAAGCAAAACCTAAACCCACTATAAAGCAGAATGCACAGTAGCCAACTAGGACAAATGAAAATACCCCCCATCTAAACAACAGCACAGGTCAGGTGGCTCACTGTTTTACTCTCGTCCCAAATACCAGTACCTCTAGTTCACAGAATAGCAGGTAACATAGGTTGACTATCCCTTATCTGAAGTGCTTGGGACTGAAGCATTTCTGATTTTGAGTATTTCAGACTTTGAAATATTTTCATGGACTTTAGGGATGGACATCCCTAACCTCAAAATAATAAAATTCATTATGCTCTGGAACTTGAAATTTTGATGCTCAATAAGTTTTGTATGTGAGAGCATTCTGGATTTACTTTTTAGGGGGGAAAATCAAAGATGCTGAACCTACAATTTACTTCTTATAAGAGCTGCAGTCAGAGTATTTCAACATTACGACAAACATTAGGAAGCTAGGCCATTCCTTACATTTGCTGATATGGAAAACAGACCTTGGGAGAAGAAATAGACAAAGATAAACAAAGGAATTCCTTTAACAAAAAGAAAGCAGGAATATTTAGCACGCAAAAGACAGACACAATCCTGACAGGTCATCCTAGAAGCAAAGATGAACAGGTTTTTAAAATTAATGTATACAATTACAGATGCTACAAGTATGAGCAAGGCAGACAGAGAGAAACTTATTTTGGGAATAGTGTAACATTAGTTTGCAATTAGTCTTTTAGTGCATATATTTATGAATGTCCAAAGAAAGAACAGACAAAGGAACATAAATACCCAGCATCCAGAAAAGCATTTTTGCTTATGTGTAGAGCCAGGTAATGTTAGGCTTAACCACAACATACGCAGAATATTAAGACTAATCTATTTCTTTTCTTGAATTCCACAGTTATCAGCTTCTATTCTTAATTATAAGATATAGGGTTTTGGTTTCTGTTTTTTGACAGAAATCT
>CABHPP010095198.1:0-22896 GCA_902168425.1 Peromyscus attwateri
ATCCAAAGTTCCTTTATACATATGGGTTATCTGTCTTCAGCCCACAGGCCAAGAGTCTCTCAGTCAATCTTCTCTCTCTTTTATTTTCATTTTTTCAGACAGGGTTACTCTTTATAACTTTTTGCCTTTCCTGGAACTCACTTTGTAGACCAGGCTGGCCTCAAACTCACAGGGATCCACCTGCCTCTGCCTCCCGAGTGCTGGGATAAAAGTCATGTGCCACCACTGCCCTTCTTCTCAGTCATTTCTCTCTGTGTCCTGTAGAATGTCTGGCATTTTTCTTGACAAAGCAGGAACCTAAATGACCATTTTGCCAAACAAAGGTCAGTGGTCACCTCCCTATGGTTCTTGCATATCCAATCATAAAATTTATCAATTAGTCCAGGCAAGAACAGTTTCTTGTCCAAATGGCTATTTTTTTGGCTAGGAAGAATATAAAAACCACACTGAGTGTCTTCAGTGCCCATCCTCCTCTCTGAAGTAATTTGGTGATGCCAGGAGCAGACATGTCTCACTGTCCAGAATGTCTAAATTTTTAAAAATATTTTAAATGCCAAATTCTGTATATCTTTGAAGTGTTTGAAGATAACTTACCTCACTGAATTATGTCCATGTATACCAAGAAAACTTGACATAAATATAAATTTGAATATCATAGAAGACTAATTATTAATATGTATTTTTTAATGATCCAGTATAATCTAAATGAGTTACATAAAAATAATACTTTAAATAAGAGTAGAATTATATATACAGTATTACAAAATTAAGTTTCAACTTGTATCAATACTAAACTCTGTAGTGCCGGTATCCTAATCTATCAAGCATCTACTGTCTCTGCCCTTGGGTATTTTAGGAATGCCAAGGGGTGGAGAAAAGAACTCACCTCACTACAGACAAGTGTAGACCATCTCAGATCCCTGCACTCAGGCCCATGGTCCAATCATCCTTCTAAGCAGTCATGCTGGGTAAAGTCCAAATTAGCTCTAACACGTTCCTGTTATAACACAATTTGAAAGCACACACTCCTCCATCAGAGGAAAGGGGAGCCAATAAAATGTTCAGCAGAGCATGTTCTCACCAATCAGACTCTTGTTGTATTAACAGTATCATTTACTCATGGATATAATAAAAACCCTATTTTACATTGGCCCAGACAAAGCAGCATGTTCCTTACATAGAAGGACAGACAGAGCCCATGGAAATTAGCAAAAGTGGGAATGTGCAATAGGTCTACTAGATATGATTGGTGTGGAGAAAGGGGTTGGGGAACAGGTGGAATCTGCTTTTATACTTCCGCTATAGCATGTTCATATGGACTTACATAGCTATGCCATACAGGAGCATAGTCAAAGTAATCAAGCTGCATGCAGGTTACACAATCACATACCATAGGGTTACTTAATAGGCAAGGCCCTGGGATGACTAAGCTATCTTCCTGACTGATGGAGATAGGATGCACAGTCATGTAGTTTGGGGATGGCTGGGGTTCCTAACACTAGAAGACACCATCAGCCTGTTTTCTACTGTTAGTTGGAGGCAGAACCCAGGGTAATTACATTTTATCCTGTGTTCGATTTCAGTTTCCCTGCACATTTTAGATCACACAGGGAGGAGGGAGACACAGATGAGTCAACAGCTCTGATGGAGATGTCCAAATTCATTGCCGTCATTTCCTTTCCATTCTACTTTAGACAGCTCTCTCCTTATTGGTTGCTAATCTTTGTGTATTTGAATATGAGTCAGACAGGTGGAATAAAAAGGCTTGCAGTCCAGAGTTTCAATAGCCAGGCTCCTGGCTAAATTCCAGCTGGTAGCTGGATTTAGCCAAAGCCTGACTGGAAACAACACAGGAGAATGATAACTGTCCCAGAGAACTCCAGCAGACAGAGGCAATAGAAACCTAGGATAGGCTGGAATTTGGTGGGATTTCCCACACTCTTGCTCTGAGTCACCTGCAACTGTTTGTTCAGCTAGATATGTACTCCTTCCTCTGAAGCCACTGCTTCAACTTTAACATATGTGATCACTGCCTCAGATTTGAATCCTCCACTATCTGCAAGGAAGATTTTGTTGGGAAAAAATACCTGACAGAAACCTGGGATGTATTGATCATTTGCTCCCTCAGAGGACCCATTAAAAAAATGACTTTTTCAATGACAGTTCTCACATAGCCACCTGGCACTCTATGAAAATTTCAAGAATCAGATTCCACAAATAACTGCATTTGGGGAATCTAAAATGGCCTATTGGAAACTGTTACCTGAAAGGTACAATTTGCAGTCTAGAAGCACAATCAGCCATCAGCAGGTGGAAAGTTAGGCTTTGAGGTAGATAGCCAGGGAACAGGGAAAAGTACCTGGGTATATGATCACCCTCTAATTACCACGGGATACTTTTCTCTATGAGAATTGCATTCTGAGCCTTGAACTCATTACATCATTTCCTGTTATCCACTTTCAGTTTCGATGTTTTGGCTGCAGCACACTTTGGGTTGGGAGGGTGAAATGAATAATCAGCTCTTAGGGATCTCAAAGAGTATCACAGGATTTTGCTTTCCACTGGTGAAATTGACTTCACCCACCATATTGGTTCCCAAGTGTTTGGCCATGTCCCACTCCCTCATTTGTCCAGAGAATTCTCCAGTAGAAGCTGCAGAAAGTATTATCCAGAATGATTTAGGTGAGTGAAACAGATAGAAAATACAGGATAGATTTGAGAGTGCCTGTATCCTAATCCATCCAGCATCTACAGTCTCCAAACTTGGGTATTTAAAGGAACGCCAAGGGGTGGAGAAAAGACCACACCCTGATACAGACAAGTGTAGACCATCTCAGATTCCTGCACTCAGGCCCATGGTCCAATCATCCTTCTAAGCAGTCATGCTGGGTAAAGCCCAAATTAGCTCTAACATGTTCCTGTTATAACACAATTTGAAAGCACACTTTCCTCCATCAGAGAAAAGGAGAGCCAATAAAATTTTCAGCAGACCATGTTCTCACCAATCAGCCTCTTGTTTTATTAAGGGTATCAGTTTCTCATGGGTATAATTAAAACCCTGTTTTACATTTGTGCATACGAGGCAGCTTGTTCCTTACATAGAAGGAAAGACTGAGCCCATGGAAATTAGCAAAGTCAAAGATTGTATGTTTCCAAGCATTACAGATCTGAGTCACATGATCCTGTCAAATGTGTAACAAGCAGATTCCTGCTTCTGCAGCTACAGCTTCTTTTTAAAGATACGGGCTCCTTGTTTCTGTTTGAATTCACTTTATTCTTTTGTATCTGGCTGAGACTTGGGGAGTTCTGCTCTTTCCTTTCTCTGAAGCCACTGCTTACCTTAAAGATATGGCATCCCTATATCTGTATTGTAGTGTTGCTCTAGAATCAAGGGAGTTAATTCTCTTGAGGCTTTAGTATTTGGCGGAGAATAGTGATATCCTGTTCTTTCCTCTACCCTGGGAGATTTTTTGTGGAAATTGCTATGACATTGTATTTTTATTCAGAAACCTTAGAGTCATTGACAATATGGAGCCTTAACATCTGCAGATACTTCTCTGTCACCAAAGGCAAAAATATATCATCCTCTTTCCTTTTAGGTTATCACAAGTTCAAATTTGCATTCTTGGTTTGCATTATCACTGTGTTCTGTCGTACAGAATATCTTGTAGGTGATTTTTCCTACTTCTCAGCCCATTCCTGTATATGAAACCAAACAGGTCATTAGCTTTGTTGGAAGTCAATTATTTATTGATGATGACAGAGAGATATTCAATACTTCCCTTGAAAACAATAAACACACGATTCCTTTTTTTTGGATATTTCTTTTAATATGCTTTGAAACAGTGCAGACCTTATCTTGTGCTTCCCGCCTCAGACTCTGAATTCCTATGTCTGATAGTAAACTTAATACTGGGAAAGTATCTTACGTTGGAATCAGCCACAACCTCTGAATCTTTTGGGAGCTTTCTGTAATCTTTTCAATACAAATGTCTGGAATTCTCAGGTAGAGATGAATGCATTAAACAGGTGTATCAGAACATGGTATCTTGAAGCCTCTAAGGCTCTTTATAAAACCCTTGTCTGGATATCATTGTGTTGTTTCCCAACTATTGCCTGAAGTAATATCTCTTTTTAGGGCCAATGATGTACATATATATGAGTACCTAATAAAACATTAGGACTCTGTTTATTTTTATATGACTCTAGCAAAAGAGAGAAACTATTTTTGTAAAATCTGTCACCATTCTGGTCTCAGGTTCCTGGCCATTAAATGCAGTATGGGGTATTTTTCCAATTATTGGTCTTCATCATAAACTTCCTAGTTATTGTATTCCTCCCCTGATTATTTGATCACTAGGACAAAATTATATTTGAGAGTTGCTCACTATTTTTCTTTTAGAGTATGCAGCTCCTGAGAGTAGGAAGTTTTGTTCCTCCTCATTTAATCCACTAACATGCAGATTAACCTTCACTAATATCTCATGTAGTCAATGCCAGTGAAACTTCTAAATAGCAGTAATTGGATTTTTGTTCTATGATGACAGAAGATTGTACGGACTTCAAAAATAGCCTTTTTTCCCCTTCATATTAGAATGTCTAAGTATATTTTTGAAATGGTCTGTTAAGATCCACTAAAGTCATACTTTTTCTCATGAAGTAAAACAAATAACAATTTATTGCCACATTAGT
The DNA here is from genome assembly GCA_902168425.1 of Peromyscus attwateri. NCBI lineage: Eukaryota > Metazoa > Chordata > Mammalia > Rodentia > Cricetidae > Peromyscus > Peromyscus attwateri. The sequence goes on from CABHPP010095198.1 coordinate 4,693, forward strand.
GAGAAAACACTGACAACGTTCATACATTGAGGGATTCAATTTTCATAATATCTTTCCTTATATTCCATGATGAATTTCAGTTACTTTATAATATTTATATAAGTTATGTATGTGTATACGTATGAGTTTAACTCTTATTTGTGGCAATATTAAAGCAGGTTTCTAATATTGAATTTGTAATATGTTTTCTTTAGCTATGTAGTTTTTTGTAAAGTTCCAGTAATCCTTTTGTATTTTCTTTTCTTTTTCACATAATTATATAAATATATTTTACCCATCTCTTCCCTTCTTTAAATTGCTCAAATATAACCCTTCTTTCTAATTTTCAAATCCATGCTCTTTTTTTATTAACTTTTATTACATGCCTTTTCAACCGTTGTATACATACATTACTAATCTTTTACGTTCAATATGAGGAAGAACCTACACTCCTTTAAACAACTTTAATTTTTAAACCTGTTTTAAATTTTTTGGTCAAACATAACAGTATCAATGATATCCATGTTAATTTTTTATTTGTATGCTTCTTTTAGCATAAATATTGTAAAATCTATTAAAAAATAAAGAAATAGACAAAAAACAACAATCATAAAATGTGGAAATTATTTTGAAATCAATGTACCATTTCAGTGTTCCTTGGTTATTGTACCCCGATGTACTAAGTACAGGATTATGTTGATCATACATGCAATTGAGTTTACAGGGATATGAGGTGGAGTGACTAGAGAGACAGAGCTTTATTGGGTTGGGGTGTATGGAAATTACTGTGATGCAGGAATGCCTACGTCACATATGTCTGGAAATGTTTGATGATTTCACTGCCCAAAACACCAATTCTTGTACATGTACCTTTGTTGATTTGTTATTCATGAAACTACATTTTGAGCCTTGGTACACATAACTGCCATGTATTATTAACAAAGGTGCAGTATCATGGTATTCTCATAGAGGTCATGCCAAAGTTAAGAAACTGCAACTTCAATTTGGTGGTTACTGCTCTCTGTGATTCCAGCTGCAGGGGAGCATACATCCTCCTGTGGCCTCAGTGTGCACTGACAGACATGTGCACACACATAAATAAAATCACAATTTAAAAAATTCACATGTAGCATAAACAAGTGCTTATTCAGGTCAGACACTTTGTGTTATAAGACATTCTGATGTATACGAACACATAAAATAGCATAAGAAATGTGACAGGATGCTTTATTTTCATGGTTACATCTCTCCATTCATTTATTTTTATTAAATATAAGGCTTTGATTTTTCTGGTACTCATCCTTACCTCCAAACTCCTGATAAGCCTGTGGAGGTGGCTACCCACCAACCTCACAGTTCCCCAGCATTTTATTGAGTAAGAGCAGCAGGAAATATTAGAAGGATTAGAAGGATTTAGATTGTGGAGATAAACAGATAGAAAATACAGGATAGCCTTGAGAGGGCGATAAGGACACACATGTGATTAATTGCTGAGGGCATTTAAGAGTGAGGGAATATTATACTATAGTCTGTTTTTTTTGTAGAGTCCAGGCCCTTCTGAGTCTTGGGGTATAAAAACCTCTGGTTATTGTTTCTTACCATTTGGGTATATTTTGATGGTCCTTGCACCTCAGGCTCTATGGCTAATGGTGGTCCTGTAACAGTTAGCTGAGCAATTTCAACCAGTCAGTGTGAAGTTGCTCTGGCATCTTAATAAGAGTATTTTTTGAAGAACTGTTGGTATGCTTTACCAACAGTATGTTGGCAGTTGATATGAAAATGCCATGGTACATTAAAAGCTTTAGATATGTTCTGGAAAATATGGAAGGTGAACTCCAGACTAATATCATACTGATGAAATGTAGTGATCCCAATTCCTAGGGAAGGAAGTCAGGGACTGTCTGAGGCTACTTATTAGAAACAAGATCTATCTCTACAAAACTTAAAAATGAGTCCACGACCATGAGGAGACATTTAGTTTGTCTGACTGTGAGCATTTGGGTAAAATTGAGCTGCCAGTCAGGCCTTGGAAGGTAACTTCTAACCTGGTTGGTAGGAAAAGGTTGGCTTCAAAATTTGTAACAGTATTCTGTCTTCTGACAACTTTTATAATAGACAGTAAGAGTTTTTAAGGACTGCAGGTCATCAGAGGTAGGTGTAGCTGAAGTCATCCTGTTCCTTCCCAGATCCCATGGCACTCAAAACCAAGCAAACACACCGAGACTAATTTTATTTACAAACTGTATGGCCTAATGGCTCAGGCTTCTTTTTAGCTGTTCTTATATCTTAAATTAACCCATTTCTATTAATCTATAAGTTGCCATGTGGATCGTGGCTTACGGGTTTTTTAACATGTTGCTTCTCATCATGGCAGCTGGCAGCATCTCCCTCACTCAGCCTTCCACTTTCCCAAATTCTCCTCTCTCTTTTTCCCACCTATACTTCCTGCCTGGCTACTGGCCAATCAGCACTTTATTTTGTAACCAATCAGAGCAACACATTCAGAGCATACAGAATATCCCACTCCACTTCCCCCTTTTTTTTTTTCAAAAAGGAAGGTTTTTACATTTCACATAGTAAAATTACAAATAACAAAACAATTATCAAGCAAAAATTATAGTTAAAATATCTAGTCTATTTGTATCTGCCAAAATTTTCAAGATATCCTATCTATCCTATATTTGTGAGTCTAAGGTTTCATATCTAACTTATCTTTTATCATAACTAAGGAAAATTATAACTATCTAGTCTTCAACTACATCAAAGAACTCAGAAGAATATACTATTACCTGAGAAATGGGAGAACTATGCAAGCAACTTTCTGGAGTCTTGCCAGAGGAGACAGAGACAGCTGGCAGCGTGGACAGTCATCCAAAGTTCCTTTATACAGATGGGGTATGAGATTGACAGTGAAAAATTCAGCATCAGAGGACAGAGAGGTATAGCAAAGAAGGTATCCTTGAGATCTAGAACTGAGAAATGTGTGGTTTCTAAAGGGATAGTGCAAAGAATTGTGGAAAGGCCAGGCATTACAGGATTGAGAGGACCACTGCAGATCTAATGAGCTACAGGTGTAGTGATTTTTTTTTTTTTTTGCTGAAATGTAGTGACATTTTACTTCTGCTTATTAAGCTTGCTAGAGATCAGGCAGGAAAGTTTAGTCATTTTAAGTAAACAAAAATTCAGGAAGCACAAACCCACAATCAGAAGACTTATCAGACAGAGTCTCTGTGTGTTCAAGGCCATACTAGGTAACAGAGCAAATAAGGGTGACACACTCCTTTAAGGTCAGTACCAAACATAAAGACTTGGAGTTCTATATAGACACACAATGTTAAAAAGAAAAAGCTGGGCTAATATAGCCAGTTAAAGGGCAAAAGATCAAGGCAATAAAAGCATGTGTAAGACAGCAAGTAACTTGCATTTGGAAGCTGCAGTATTGGTGAGGTAAGGTTTGCTTGTTACTTTTCCCATTTCCCTGATCTATAAGTCTCCACCCCTATATTTGGCACTGTGTTTTTTATTTAATGAGACCATTTATAAACTCTTCTACACACAAGTCTTAAATCAGGTAGTACATTCTATTAGGCTTCTTAACTCTAAGTATAGAGGTGTTAAAAGGAGAAGAATTTGGATGAAGTAGCATCTTTCTGAGAAGTTCAGTGATGATAGGCTTAAGTCCTCTATGGCTCTGGAGTGAAAGAGTGTACTAAGTTTCAGTGATGTACCAGGTAGGGAGTTGGAACTTGATAATAATAGAGTGATGGTTTCTAGCAACAGAAGGCTTCTGGCTATCCAAGACTATAGGATCCACATGAGAGATTGAAAGGGAAATGACATGTCAGAGATAGTGGCCTGAATGTCAAGGAGGAGGAGGAGAGAAGCTGCTAACAAATCTGTGGAAGGGAAATGTGGGCACAAATAAAATAGAAGCTAGTGCCTTAGCTAAAAAAAAAAATCTTCACATTAGGGACAGAGGGCAGGTTTGCACAAACAAAAATATGTGTAAGAGATATATCCCTTTAATTACATTTAATTCATGTGGTTTGGTGAGGTACATAAGACTGTACCCCTACCTACACAACAGGAAGATTGGAATGACAGGTTAGACCCCCAAATTCCCACAGGATGCAGTAAGTGCCTCCAGTTTCCAAAGGAAGGAAATGGGTTATCCCCATACAATAATAGCTACTCTAGCTTTTGGTATGACATGACTGTTGTTGGGTAAGGACCTGGGTACCTTCAATCGTCCATTACCCAAAATAGGACTTTGCCTGTACATTGGTATTCGATTGATGTTCCCAATGTCATGAGTTACAGGGGGCACTCAACTGACCTCTGTCCATATCGATAGCATTTTTATGAGGCCCAGGTGGCATGCATGGGGCAGGGTTGGATCAAGCCCAATGGCCTTCTCTATCACATTTAAAACAGGGACCTGGAGGCCTTCATGTGACTGGTCAGATAGCCTGTGCTAGATTTGACAGTATTCTTTGCAAGCTTAGTCATCTCTCACATAGCTATGCCATGCAGGAATATAGACTAGGTAATCAAGCTGCATGCAGGTTTTATAATCACATACCATAAGTTAACTGAGTAGGCAATACCCTGGGATGCCTAAGCTATCTTCCTGACTAATGGACAGAGGATGCACAGTCATGTAGTTAGTGGGTGGCTGGTACAAACAACATCAAAAGAGACAATCAGCCAGTAACCTACTGTTAGTTGGAGGCAGAGCCCATGGTAATTTCATTTTATCCTGTGTTCCCTTTTCAGTTTCCCTGCCTCTTTTACAACACACAGGAAGGAGGGAGACACAAATGAGTCAGCAGCTTGAATGGAGCTCTCCAAATTCATTGATGTCATTTGCTTCCCTTCTTCTTTAGACAGCTCTCTTCTTATTCGTTCCTAGTCTATGTGTATTTGAATATGAGTCAGACAGATGGAATAAAAAGGCTTGCAGTCCACAGTTTCAACAGCCAGGCTCCTGGCTAAATTCCAGCTCATAGCTGGATTTAGCCAAAGCCTGACTGTAAACAACACAAGAGAAGGATAGCTGTCCCAGAGTACTGCAGCAGACAGAGGCAGTAGAAACATGGATAGGCAGTGATTTGGAGGTATTGCCCACACTCCTGCTCTGAGTCACTTGCACCTGTTTGCTTTGCCGGGAATGTGCTCCTTCCTCTGAAGCCACTTCTTCACCCTTAATATCTGTGATCACTGCCTCATTCTTGCATCCTGCATTATCTGGATTTAAGAATTATGTTGGGAAAAAATACCTGACAGAAACCAGGGATCAATGGTTCTTATGCTCCCTGAGAAAGCCCATTAAGAAAATGACTGTGTCAGTGACAATTCTCACTTAGCCACCTGAGACTCTATGACAATTTCAAGTATCAGTTTTCACAAACAAGTGCATTTGGGGAATCTAAAATGGCATATAGATTAGTGTTACCTGAAAGGTACAATTTCCAGCCCAGAATCACAATCAGCCATCAACAGGTGAAAAGTGAGGCTTTCAGGTATATGCTCGGAATACACAGCCATATACCTGGGTATATGATTACCCTCTAGTTTCCATGGAATGCTTTTTTCTTTTGACAATTGAATTCTGGTCCTAAGATTCATTACATCATTTCCTGTCATTCACTTTCAGGTTCGTTGTTTTGGCTGCAGCACACTTTGGGTTGGGAGTGTAAAATGACTCAGCAGCTCTGAAGGAGATCTCAAAGAGTACCCCAGGATTTGCTTTCCATTCGTGGAACTGAGTTCACTCTCCATATTGTATAATATCTGCACTGTAAATTGTCAAAATAAATACCACTATTTATTAAAATTATTTTCCCAAATTGTACTCATAAAAAATGTATACATAACTAACTCACACAGTGTACAGAATGTGGTGATTAGGTGTAGCCATCTGAGCATTGACCTTTTAAAGTTGAAAGGTCTATCAGTGTTAGTATGAGAGTGCCTGTATCCTAATCCATCCAGTGCCTACTGTCTCTCCCCTTGGGTATTTAAACATTGCCAAGGTGTGGAGAAAAGACCACCCCCCAGCACAGACAAATGCAGGTCATCTCAAACACCTGTACTCAGAACTGTTTTCCAATCATCCTTCTTTCTATGCAGACCTGCTGGGTAAAGCCTCAGTGGGCTCCAAAAGGTTCCTATTCCAAACAAAATTTGAATGCACATCCTCCTCCATCAAAAGCAGGAAGAGCTCATAAAGTTTTCAGCAGAACAGTTTCTCAGCAGTCAGCCTGTGGCTATATTCTGTGTCTCAGTTGCTCATGAGCACACCAATATCCAATTGTGAATTGGTGCCCACAAGTCAGATTGCTCCTGTAATACAAGGGGAGACAGATCCTGTCGAAATTACCAAATCAAAGATTGTTTGATTCCAGCATCACAGATCTGAGTCACCTGATCCTGTCAAATGTGCAGCAAGCAGATTCCTGCTTCTGCAGCTACTGCTTCTCTTTAAAGATGTGACCTCCCCGTCTGAGTTTGAATTCACTTCAAGCTTTAGGATCTGGCATCTGCTAGGGGATTCTTGCTCTTCTCTTCTTCTGAAGTTACTGCTTTTCTTAAGGATATAGCATCCCTGTGCCAGGCTTGATGTCGTACTGTATTGGCAAGATGATATTCTTGAGGCTTTAGTATCTGGCAGAGACTAGTGAAATCCTGCTGTTTCTTCTACCTTGGGAGATTTAGTGTGGGAATGGCTATGGCATGGTAGTTTTGTTCATGAACCATAGAGACACTGAAAATATGGAGTAGTAACATTTGCAGTCACTTCTCTATCTGCCACCACAGGCAATAATGTATGGAAAATAAAGTGTAGCACTGGAAACTTACTTGTTAATATCCTGATGCCTTTTAGGTATTCACGGCATCAACATTGCAATCTTGGTTTGCATTATCACTGTGATCTTGCATAAAGAGTCTCTTGTATGTGATTTTTTCCTACTTCTCAGTCCATTCCTATATATGAAAAAGAGAGGGCATTAACTTCATTGGAAGTCAATTATTTATTGCAGATGGCAGACAGGCATTCAATACTTATTTGATAATAATAAGCACACCTGTTTCATTTTTTCTTCAATAATTACTTGAGTCGTCGCCTGATTATTTGTCCACCAGACAAAATTATATTTGAGAGTTACTCACTATTTTCTCTTTTAGGGTATGTAGCTCATGAGAGTGAGAAATTTTGTTCCTCATCATTTAGTCTACTAACATTGTAGATTAACTTTCAATCCTAAACCCATGTAGTAAATCCCTGTGAAGCTTGTAAATAGCAGCAATAACATTTCTGTTCTATGATGACATAAGATTGTAGGTACGTCAAAATTAGTTTATTTTCTTTTTTTTGAATTTATTTTATTTTATTTTACAATATAATTCAACTTTACATATCAGCCATAAATTACCCCTTTCTCCCTCCTCCTGTCCCGCCCCCTTCCCCCCGTCCCGCCTCCCACTTCCATCTCCTCAAGGGCAAAGACTCCCCCGAGGATTGAGATCGAACTCGTGGACTCAGCCCAGGCAGGTCTAGTCCCCTCCTCCCAGGCTGAGCCTAGGGTCTCTACTAAGACCCAGGTTTCAAACAGTCAATTCATGTACTGAGCACAGGGCCTGGTCCAAATGCCTGTATGCCTCTTAAACAGATCAAGCCAATCAACTGTCTCATCCATTCAAAGGGCCTGATCCAGTTGGGGGTCCCTCAGCCATTGGTTCACAGTTCATATGTTTCTATTCGTTTGGCCATTTGTCCCTGTATTCCATCCATCCCTGGTCCCAACAACTCTTGATCACATAAACCCTCCTCCTTCTTGCCTATTGGACTCCCGGAGCTCCACCCAGGGCCTGACTGCCTGAGGCCCCAGGTACAATTGGAATGCACGGTGAAAGCTAACTCTTCATCCTGTTGTTAGTAATGCGTAGGGGTAATGCTTGTGCTTCTACCACCTCAGCATCTGACACTATGTCATAGCCCACTTTCTGTGTCCCCTCATGTGAAAAGCAGCTGCCATCTGTTTATCATGGATAAGTGGCCTGAGGCAATGCGCCCACCTGTGTATGTGAAGAATGGGGCAATACTTCCTCTAGGTTTCAGTACAGGACAGAGATAGAGAATGATCAGGGTTAGGCAAGGAAGGAGGCTTGAAATATGAATCGATGGACAAGACTGGAATGCAAATGTGGCATTTTCCACTATCACCACCTGGAAAGAAAGAACTCAGCAAGGAAGGAAAGTTCGTAAGTCTTAGTAAGTAAAGAGATTGGACAGGTTATAGTGGGAGAATAGAGTCGTGAGTGACAAAAATTTAGTTTTTTGGTTATCAAATAAGGAGCTCAGCAGTTGCTAAATCACGAATGCAAGGTGTCCTTCCCCGAATGGTGCGGTCCAGTTTTTTTGACAGGTATGCTACAAGTGCAAAGGAGCATCCCATTGATGCCCTGGGGCACCTAGGTCAAATCTCTATATTTCAGTTACATAGAGAGAGAAGGGCAGCATTAGGTCTGGAAGGTTTATGGGCAGATTTTTGAAGACCTGCAAGGGGGCAGTTCATTAACTGATCCTAGGACTTGGGAGGCAGAGCCAGGCTGACCTCAGTGAGCTAGAGGCCAGCATGGTCTAGAGAAGGAAATCCAGGACAGGCACCAAAGCTACACAGAGAAACCCGATTTCTAAAAAACAAACAAAGAAACCAACAACAACAAAAAAAAACAGAAAAAAAAAACAGAAAAAAACACAATAGAAGCGTAAACAAAAGAACCACAGAGACAGCTGTGAGATGTACTTGCTAGCCCAGAGTCAGGTTCAGAAAAGTGCAGAGAGGAATGGAGCCTTTCTTGTAGATAGGTAGATTTTAGGACAAAGCAGCTGAAAACTCGCTGAGCCCACCAGCCAACATCAGCCAGTTTTCTACTGTTAGATGGAGGCAGAGCCCAGGTTAAATTCCATTTTATCTTGTGTTCCCCTTTGAGTTTCCCTGCTTCTTTAAGAACACACAATGCAGGGATAGATGAGTCATTGGCTCTGATTCAGATCTCCAAATTCACTGATGTCATTTGCTTTCTATTCCTGGGTTTCAGGTCTCACACCTTATTGGTTCCCAAACTATGTCTATTCAAATAGGAGGCAGTCCGAGCAAATAAAAATGACTGCACTGAAGGGTTTTACCAGCCAGGCTCCTGGCTAAATTCCAGCTTGCAACTGGAATAAGTCTGGAGCCTGGCTCAAAACAACTCCAGAGAAGGAATACTGTTCCAGAGATCTGCAAAAGACCAAGGAAATATACACCTATGATAAGCAGGAATATGTTAGGTTTTCCCAGACTCCTGCTATGAGTCACCTGCACCAGTTTGCTGTGCAGGAAATGTGCTCCTGTCTCTAAAGCCACTGCTTCAGCCTTAGTATCTGTGGTCTCTGCCTCAGTCTTGCATTCTGCATTATCACATTGTTGGAAAGAAGATTTCTATTGGGAAACAATACCTGACAAAAAACAGGGATGTATTGATCATATGCTCCCTCAGTGGACCCATTAAAAAATGACTGTGTCAGGGAATATTCTCATAGCCACCTGGGATTCTGTGAAAATTTCAAGTGTCAAATTCCACAAATAAGTGCTTTTGGGGAATCTAAAATGGCATATTGGAAACTGTTACCTGAAAGGTACAATTGACAGCCCCAAATCACAGTCAGCCATCAGCAGGTGGAAAGCAAGGCTTTCAAGTAGATATCCAGGGCCAAGTAGCTGGAAGCATGATCACCCCCTACTTACCACAGGATCCTTTTCTCATTTGAGAATTGCATTCTTGTCCTAGGATACATTACATTTTTTCGAGTCATCCATTTTCAGTTTCGTTTTTTTATCTGCACCACACGTTTACTTGGGAGGGTGAAATGACTCAGCAGCTCTGAACCAGATCTCAAAGAGTACTACAGGATTTGCTTTGTATTGGTAGATTTGAGATCACTCTTCTGATTGGTTCCTGTGTGAAGGGCATTGCCAACTCCCACATTTCCCCAGAGTTCTCTTGCTTAGAAGCAGCAGGAAATATTAAACCAGATGAAAGAGGGGTGAGTAACATATAGAAATAACCGATTAGCCTCAAGATTGCCTGGATTTAAATCCCTGGGTCCTAGGGTATTTAAAGAAATGCCAAGGGGTGGAGCAAAAAACCTCTCCCCAGTACAGCAAAGTCAAGATCATCTCAGACACCTGCACTCAGGCCCATGGTCCAATCATCCTCTCTATGCAGAGTTGCTGGGTAAATGGGCTCTAACAGGTTCCTATTCCAGGCACAATTGGAAAGCACACACTCCTCCTTCAGAGGCAAGGAGAGCAGAGCAAGTTCTTACCAGTCTGTCTCTGGCTATATTTGTGATCTCACTTGCTCATGGGTATGATCACAACCCTATTGTACATTGACCCAGACAAAGCAGATTGATCCTAACATACACAATAAACAGAGCCTTTGGAAATTCGCAAAGTCAGAGATTGTTTGATTCCCACTGTTACAGCCCTGAGTCACTTAATCATGTCATATGTGCAGCAAGCATATCCTGCTTGTGCATATACTGCTTTTCTTTAAAGATGTGGCCTTCCTGTCATAGTTTGAATTCACTTCATGTGTTCCTATCTGGCAGAGACTAGAGGAACCCTGCCCTTTTCTTCTTCTGAAGCTACTTCTTTTCTTAAGGATATGTCATCTGTGTGTCAGGCTTGAAATGCTGCTCTATGGGAAATGAATATAATTTTCTTGAGGCTTTAGTATCTGGCAGAGACTAGGGAAATCCTGCTCTTTCCTCTACCCTGGGAGATTTATTGTGGGGATGCCTATGGCACTGTACATTCATTCATCATCCTCAGAGTCATTAAAAATATCGGTTAGTAATATATGTAGACAGTACCTTACCTGTCACCCAAGAAAATAAATTATGGATAATAAACTATAGCACAGGAAAATTACTTGTTATCATCCTGATGACATATACGTTCTCACAAGCTCAACTTTCCATTCTTGTTTTGCTTTATCACTGTGTTCTGGCACACAGAATCTCTTGTCCATAACCTTTTCTTACTTGTTAGCCCATTCCCATATATGACATCAGACAGGGCATGAGCCTGGTTGGAAATCAAATATTGATTGATGATTGCAAAGAGGTATTCAGTACTTCCCTGGAAAACAATAAACACACCATATTTCCTTTTTTCTTTGGTATTTATTTTAGTATGTATTAAATAAAAGCAGATCTTATCTTGTGTCTCCACCCACAACTCTGAATTCCTATGTCCTATAGTAAAGTTGAAACTGGAAAATGTTGGTACATTGGAATCATCAACCACCTCTGATTCTCTTAGGATCTTTCTGCCATCTCTTCAATACAAATGTATGGGGATCTCAGGTATTTTTTAAAGAAGACATTAAACTTCAGAGTATAAAATCCAAAAGCCTCTCTGGCTCTATAGGAGGACCCACCCTGCACTTCATTGTGTTGTTTCGCAACTATTGCCTGAAATAACATCTCTGATGAGGGCCAAGTGATGCATAGATTTGTTAGTATATCCCTGTCATTAGGACATAATTAATTTCTATACAATCTTGGCAGAAGGAAACAAATTGTTTTTATATGAGTCTGTCATTTGAAAGTTGGTCACTATTTTCCTTTTTAGGGTATGTAGGTTCTGATTGTGGGAATTTTTTTGTCTTCCTCATTTTAATCCACTAACATGCAGAATAAACATCAGTCATATCACATGTAGTCAATCCCAGCGAATTTTCTAATAGCAACAGCTGGATTTGTCTTCTATGATGATATTAGTATGTAGGAACTTCAAAAAGAGCTTCTTTCCATCATATTATGATGGGTGTGTACCTTTTTAAGTGGTCTGTGGAGCTCCAGGGTGACACTAAAGGCATGGTTTTGGCCATAATTTCAAACAAATGAGAAATTGCTGCCACATGAGTGAGAACACTCTGGCACTTCTTCATAGTATAAGGAATTAAGTTTTCATAATATCTTTCTATATATTCTATGATTCATTTAAGTTATTTTATAATATTTACATAAGTTGTATATGTATGAGTGTGCTCATGCATATATATATACACATATATATGTGTATGTATATATATATATATATATATATACACTGATACATATGCATTTGTGACTATCTTTTTTAGAATTCTATACATGTGTACAACAATTAGATTATTTCACATATCTTTTTGCTCTTTCAATTTAACATCTGCACTGCAAACTATCAAAATAAACACCTCTGTTTACTAACGTTATTTTACCTAATTGTTCATCTACAAATGTATACATAACTAACTCACCCTGTATACAGAAAGTGGTGATTAGGTGCAGCCATTTTAGCATTTTTTCTTTCTTTTTGAATTTTGAGATAGGGTTTCTCTGTGTAGCTTTGGTGCCTGTCCTGGATCTCAGTCTGTAGACCAGGCTTGCCTAGAACTCACAGAGATCTGCCTGCCTCTGACTTCTGAGTGCTGGGATTAAAGTCATGTGACACAAATGCCCAGGACCTTATAAAGACTTTACCATTTGAGTAGTTGTGAAATGTGTAATACTAATGTAAAATATGCTTTTTTATGACAGTAACAGTCAATATTGCCCATGGGTGTAAAGATAAATAGTTACAAGACAGTATGAAATTACATGCTTTCAGTGAAGTTACAGATGAAGGTTCTCTTTCTGGGTCTACTATCTCCATGGCTATGTGGAATATGCTAGTTTATTATATTGGGCACAGTTTGTCTTCCTGTCAATGATAAATATCTGCATTTATGAAAAAATTTTAGTGTGAAAACCTAAGAAATGTCTTTCTGTCCCAAAACCGTGGATCACTTAGAACTGCTAAATTTTGGTCAAATTTATGACATTTAAAATGGCTGGTAAAATCATCAACTTTACCTTGATGATTTGTAATCCTGTTAGCTGCCATTTTTCCTTCATAAAGAAGGATGATTATAAGTGTGCACAATAGGTCTATCTATGGCTTAAAAGTTTGTTTCTAACATCCTAATAGTGTAAAAAAGTTGTTAAAGGACCTGCTTTATTAAGCAAAAAATGGACAAGCATAATTTAACCAAATACTGTGGTTTTATATACTAGAAAATCCACATGATTTTTCTTTTAGGATGTTTGTGTGGGGATTACAAAAGACCAGCAGAGACTCTGGTATGGGTATATTTTGAAACACACTGTAAACAGTCTAGTTATATTTTTTCTGTCTGAATCTCTCTTTAATAATCAAATGTCTTGTTTTTTGATCTCATGAGACAGATCTTGAACTCCTGTGACAGTTGTAGTTTTACAGGACTCAAGTTATTGTATGTTTTGTCACATGACAGTTGTTGTTGTCACATCCCCCACCTGGTTCTCTGAGAGTTCAACATCATGGCTTAGCTATCAAGAGCTATGTCTACTGTTGCAGCTCATGCAAATGTACGTGTGCAATCACTTCTAGGGGCTTACAATACACAACATAATTGCTGAGAATATAAATATATGCATATTTTTCTTTTTTTATCTCAAGGCAAGCTTTATTTTTCACAACACAAACAGAATATCACACAACTGTGAAAAAACAAATCCTTGGGCTATATAAGCATATGTGGTGTTTCTCAGTCATATATATAATAGTTCCACATTTTTTTTCTCTTTTAGGAATCAACATACAGTTTTCTACAGTGGGTAAAACAATTTACATTCCTACCAATGACATCATGTTGTTGCTTCTATTCAGTTTCCTTGCTAGGTAACACAGGTACCCTGATAATCCATTGTGATTTTGATTTGCATTTCCCTGACAACAATTGACACTGAATACTTATTCATAAACTTGGCCACCATTTCTGTCATTTTGACAAGGCAGCTACTCAGTTCTTTTGTGCATTAACTTATTTATTTATTTTTTTAATTCTATGACATAGCCTTTATTTAACTTGTTCTTCCATTACCTAATGTGTTCCCAGATAAACATACTATTGCTCCTTTACACTCTCCAGTGTCTGCTCATATCTCACCTTCTCACAAAGGCCATCTGTAGCCTTTTCATACAGCCAGCAATGGTTATTTCACATTATATTCTACCTCTCTACCTACAGCATCTAAAACAGTACCTGGAAACATCTACTCAATAAACATACAAAGCAACAAAACATACTGTACTATTTTCCTGTGAGTAATTCTTCAGTCACCTTTACTTACATATACTATATACGTATATATGAAACTGGTTTATCATCGCACTAAGTGTTTCTTCCCAATCGGGCCTCTCTCGGGGGTGAACATTTCTATGTAGCTCTGGAACAAAATCATCCTCTTCAGACTGTATTGAGGACTTCATCTTCCTTCTTTAGGTTGGATTTTTCCTTCTAGTGCTTTCTGTAAGGCTGGGTTTGTGGATAGGTATTGATTAAATCTGGTTTTATCATGGAATATTTTGTTTACTCCGCCTATGGTGATTGAGAGTTTTGCTGGATATAATAGTCTAGGTTGGCATCCGTGGTCTCTTAGTGTCTGCATAACATTTGTCCAGGACCTTCTAGCTTGCATAGTCTCTATTGAGAAGTCTGGTGTTATTCTGACAGGTTTGCCTTTATATGTTACTTGGTCTTTCTCCTTTGCAGCCCTTAATATTTTTTCTTTGATCTGTATGTTTAATGTTTTGATTATTATGTGGCGAGAGGACTTTCTTTTTGGATCCAGCCTATTTGGTGTTCTGTAAGCTTCTTGTATCTTCATAGGTATTTCTTTCTTTAGGTTAGGAAAGTTTTCTTCTATGATTTTGTTGAATATATTTTCTGTGCCTTTGAGTTGGTATTCTTCTCCTTCTTCTATCCCTATTATTCTTAGGTTTGGTCTTTTCATGGTGTCCCAGATTTTTTGGACATTTTGTGTTACGACTTTTTTGTCTTTAGTGTTTTCTTTGACTGACGAATCTATTTTCTCTATTGTGTCTTCAGTGTCAGAGATTCTCTGTTCCATCTCTTGTATTCGGTTGGTTATACTTGTTTCTGCAGTTACTGTTCGTTTAGTCAGGATTTCTATTTCCAGCATTCCCTCAGCTTGTGTTTTCTTTGTTGTCTCAATTTCTTTTTTCAGATATTGGAATGTTTCTTTCATCTGTTTAATTATTTTTTCTTGGCTTTCTTCCAATTTTTTGTTTGTTTTTTCTTCCATTTCTTTAAGGGAAATTTTTATTTCCTCTTTAATGGAGTTTTTCATTTCCTCTTTAATGGAGTTTTTCATTTCCTCTTTTAGAGAATTTTTTATTTCCTCTTTAATGGAGTTTTTCATTTCCTCTTTAAGGGAAATTTTTATTTCCTCTTTAATGGAGTTTTTCATTTCCTCTTTAAGGGAGTTTTTTATTCCCTCTTTAATGGAGTTTTTCATTTCCTCTTTGAGGAAATTTTTTTTCCTCTTTAAGAATATTTTTTATTTCTTCTTTAAGGGCCTCTATCATCTTCTTTAAGTCATTGTTAGGATTAATTTCTTCTGTTTCTTCTGCCTTGGTATGTTCAGGACTTACAATTGTAGGGTCTGTAGGTTCTGGTGTTGTCATATAGGTCTTTATGTTGTTGCCTGTATTTTTCCGCTGGCGTCTACTCATCTCTTTCTCTGCTCAGTGCAGATGGTGTGAGACCCTAACCATTCAGGCTTACACCTCTAAGCCTCAGAAATGAGAAACTTCAAGCACTGGGAAATGAGAAACTAAAAATCTGGTTCTCTGGGCAAGCTGACCACCCCTGTTCTCAGTCGGTGAGGTATATATTTACGATTCTGGTGATCTGGTTCGGTGGTTGTATGGTCTTAATAAGTTCTTTTGAGAGCATCTTGATATACAGGATCCAAAGACACCTCTTACTCTGTGGCTTGCTATATAGTTGGGTGGCTGGCCCCTGATGTCTTCCTCCTTCTCTGGCTCCTCGATCCGTCAGGTTCCTACCAGCCCTGTGGGCGTCCTCCCTCGTTGCCTCTGTAGCCACAGCTGCACTGATCCCTGCCACGGAGCTCAGGTCTCACAGGGCTGCGCTCTCCACTAGTTCCCAATTGAGAAGCAATCAGCAAGGTGATTAACATCCACTGTGCAGGTACAGGTGTCACTGATCCTTGTAGCTCCTCTTCTTGCGTTCACCCAGCTCTGTTGCGCCCCAAAGGGTCACCCGGGGAGCCAACGGCCGCTGTCCTTCCCTGTGCTTGCTACGACCATGCCGCTCATACTGCGCCTCTCACCCGTGCTCCCGGCGATCCACTCACCCGCAGGCCTGGGGAGACCACACAGGAAGGATCGATCCAAACCGCGGATTCCCGAGGAAGGCAGAGAAACTCTGATGCTCTAGCCAGCTTTTCTTAACTTAAATTAATCCTTCTATCTTTTTTCTCTGAGCTTTTATCTTTCACTTTTTCTGTATACCTTTTTTGATGTCTTTCTTTGTACCTGTTCCTCTTACTTCCACATCAGTTCATCATCCTATTTTGCTCTCACACACGGCCCACCAGCAGCAGCCGCCATCTTGATTCATCCATATTTTTCTTTTATAAAATAAATTAATCTTAATATATTTCTTTATCATTAAGACACTGTGAGATATTATATTACTGTTGGCACTATTTTGAGGAAAGTTTGAAATCAACATTTTTTCTTCAACCCTAATAGCTTTTTGTAGAGCACTCTAATAGATATAAATATATTATATATTATTATTCAACTACATATAAAATTATGATTATAAATGATAATTACACAACAATATATTTAATTATATACCACAATTATAATTCTACTACATGAGAAAACACACGTAAGTTTCTGACACAAACCGAAGACAGAGACAGCAGCCAGATGCATTTGACAGCTCTCAGTCACAATCAGCAAAGTTGAGACATTAAAGAAGACTTTCTTGTAAACAGATAGAATCTAGGCCAATTAGCTGGAAATTTTCTCAGCACAACTATTATTTATTTTAACACTTCTTACCATGTGAGGGAAAACAAATAGTGCAATGAACCCCACTGGAAGAATATTAATTGGGAAGAGCAAAGAGAGATAGTGCAATAGGCTTACCTAAAATGAATGGTGTGGAAAAGGTGGCCAGGGAATGGGTGGAATCTGCTATTGTTGGTCCCCTGAGCATGTGCTTATGGTCTTATGCAGCTATATCCACATGCACATAATTTACTTGATCAAGCTGCAAGCATATTCCATGTTAATCTAGCACAGGGATTACATAGGATGCAAGGATCTGGGATGATAGCATTCTGTACGACTGATGGACAGTGCATGCATGGTTATTTATTTAGGGGGTTGGCAAGGAATTGTAACATTACTACTACACTTATAGTTCTAGGAAAACATAGGTGGTTAAGGTGGCAGATAAAAGGGAATGGGGGTTCTTTGCTACCCAGAACTGCTTCCAGCTGACTTGTTGCTTATTAAGTAATTTTGGGGTAGGAATGGGGGCTTTTCAAGAGGTAGCTGGACAATTGAAGGTAGCTGAATGTTTTCTTCTGGTTTGGGCCCTGTGAATTTGACAAGTTGCTTGAGAGGGAGAAGACATTCAGAAAAGAATTTATCTTGCAGCTGTCCCCAGGAAGAGGGAGGTACATCCTGAGTGCAGTGAAGTTTGAATGATACTTATCTGAAGGGGATCTGGACTGTTCAGGTGGATCCAAGCTGGCTCTAGAGCTTTGAAGAACTTTTAAGTTTACCAAGAATACAAATATTAAACTTATTATGAAGCATTTAAAAAGGAAATTAAAATCTTGAGCTATGAGTCATGTTCTTATAATGTTAAGTACTCTGCTGCTATCAGAATTTTATTGCTTACTGTTAGCAAGAAAAGTTAGAGAGAGAGAGACAGAGAGAGAGAGAGAGAGAGAGAGAGAGAGAGAGAGAGAGAGAGAGAGGAAGGATTGGAGAATGTAGCTAGAATTTTCCTGATCTTGCCTGGCCCACGGTCAGAACAAATTTCTCGCACTTGACATTCTTGCAGGTAATCAGACCCAATCAAGTAAACACACAGAGACTTATATTGCTTATAAATTGTATGGCAGTGTCAGCCTTCTTGCTATCTGTTCTTATATCTTAAATTAACGCATTTCTATTACTCCATACTTTGCCATGTGGCTAGTGGCTTATTGGTATTTTACATCATGCTTCTCCTCCTGGGTGCTGG
>CABHPP010095199.1:0-16194 GCA_902168425.1 Peromyscus attwateri
GGGGGGATATTAAATATAACAAAGTAAGATATTACAGCAGAAGACAGGCCTGATATAATTGCCATCCCTCTGTTCCCATGCACATATGGACATAGTTGGTTTAATCTGCTGTGAGGAGTCCGTGTTCTCACAGCCTATAAAATATGCTCACGTTGACTTCATTGTTTAAGAAGCAGACTGCTTTTTAACTGGTAAATGATGGTTTTAAAATTTCCCCCCACTAAAACCAAATGGGGAATTGTGTTTTTCAATCATTTGACGGAACGACTTTGCACGAGATGTTCATTAAACGTGATTAATTCTCTTGTGCATTCAAGCATCGATTAGCACAGAAACCATTCGACTCCGCCACCACCACACCACCTCCTTTTCTTCACACTTCTGAGAAGACGGAATCTTTGCAACCCGTATACCAGTAACACCGCTGTGTGCTCTTCCTTTCCTCTCTCCCAATGGGGCGTTTCGCGAAGGCTTTCTCACCGTCACTTTCTATTCGTCAAGCTACCTGACCTGCAGAAGCTGCCTCTATCCCCACATCCACGAAGTCAGTGGTTCTCAACCTTCCTCACACTGCGACCCTTTAATACAATTCTTCATGCTGTGGTGACCTCCAACCATACAATGATTTTCACTGCTACGTCCTAACTGTTATTTTGCCACTGTTAAGAATCATAATGTAAATATCTGTGTTTTCCCAATGGTCTTAGATGACCCCCATGAAAGGTCTTTTGACACCACCCCATGCCGCACAGGCTGAAGATCTCTGCACTAAGGGCTGCCATGGACAGTATGGCTCTGCCTACGGACTGTTCTTATCCAGGGCACAGAACATCCATGGAAACAAGACACATTCCTTTTTTGTTTTCTTCTTCTTCATTTGCCATTTCAGGTATTTAAACTAACAAACATTAAAAGTAAAGTTATATAAAAATGCTAAGCCCTGTACTTCCCATTTCAACTACAAGGCTTTTTAGGTGCCTTCATGTCTTCTCTCTGTTGGAGGTTTTACTATGGGTGATGACTAGGGCAGCTGCCAGAGGGAGAGGGCCCGTGAAGGTAAAAACCAGGAATGATTTCTCAGAATGGCAATGGGAAGTTGGTAGTGTGCGACAGGAAAGCCTGGTTATCATTGCAAACATCTGAGGAGTGGACAAAGACAACCTGATCTCGGGAGCCTTCAGTGGAGCTGAATAGCTTGAAGTGCTGAAGAACCGGGCCTGGAGTGGGCAGCACCACAGTGCCAGCCACACACCCTGGCCAGGCATGACCCCCGCACAGTGGCACAGGCTGGCAGCTACCTCCCAAATCACCCAGTGGGCACAAGAACCTCTTGTGTGCGATACAGGACCATGGCTCTTTGTACAGAGATCCCAACAAGTTGGCACAATTGCCTGTGTGAAGCTAATGGGGAGAGTCTGATATGGAACTGTCAGGATGGGCTGCCAGGGAGAGAGTGCCAACTTCCTACTGGTGTAAAAACCAAATTTCTCACCTCTTGGCAGAAGACATACTACCAGGCAACTGGGAGGAAGGGACAAGTCTAAATTAAAAAAAAAAAAGATCCACGAACAGAACCATTTTGTTTTTTGGGGAAAAAAAGGTTGGATTTTTCAATATCAATTTTACTTACAGGCCTGCCTCAAACAGCAGCCCATTAAAATGATGGGCAACCTAAAAAATACATTTCCCAAAGTTTTACTTTATCTAGAGAAAGACATTTTTTAATAGTTTCTCAAAACAAACTTGGATCATCTTTTAAGCGACTGGAAATTCAGAGACAGACCATTCGCCCCTGGCCACTGGGTCCTCTCTTGGTGTCTACTGAATTCTGGTGTTTAGTCCTTTTGCCTGAGTCAAACGACACAAAAATGAACAGTCAAAAAGAGTAAAAAACTGTGGAGCCCAGTGATTCCTGTTAAACAACTTAAGTTTAAAAATACTTAAAGGAAAGGCTTACAATTTATTAGGTATTAACTCATTTTAGAGATAAGAACTTGTGTACAGTTACTGACTTTCTCCCTGGGAAATTTAATTCGTATGCTCATCAAGGTGACTTCTTAACTTTTACCCTGAGAGTCTCGGGCAAATGTTTTCAATGTCAAGGAAATAAACATCCTTTCTGATCTTTGTGATTCATCCTTCTTCCTGGAAAGTGTCCAGAAACTTTCTAGTTACAGTGTCATGTCTATAATATACTCCATCTTTTTATATCTCCCCAACCTGGTCCTGAGGAAATGAACTCTCACTGTGCAACCTCCTCTTCCAACCTGACCCAATGGTTCACCTTTGATAAGGGTTCAAAGCACTACTTACATTCACTTGTCACTGCATCAAAAGAAGACAAAACAACCCTGTCATCCACTGCTGAACCGTGGCCAGACCCCACTGTCCTTAAGCTTTGACAATCCACACTTGGGACAGAGAAGAGATGTGCTTGGTATGACTACCAGGGCATCTTAGAATCAACGTTTGGGTAAGTTGGATCACAGTGACGGTAGGAAGGCAGGCCAGTGGTGCTCAGCCACAGGGCACATCCCAGGAGCCTCTCAATCTGCATTCTCTCATTCTATTCACTCTTTCAATGAAGCAACCCAAAAGGCAGGACCCTAACCCAAATCAGAACAAAAAGAACTGCACATATGGGCCAGCCAAGATGGCTCAATGGGCAGGGATACTTGTTACCTGGGTTCAACCCCTGAACCCACATAGTGGAAGGAGAATGCTGACCCCGGAGGTCTGGCTTATGAATGGAAGCCATCACGCATGTGTGTACACACATACATGTGAATAAATAAAATGTAAGGAAAAATACTAAATGCTGGCAGCAAATTACATTGTCCATGGATTGTAAGATTACAGCTTCCCACAGCTTCTTCTTCATGGATACTTCGCTTGGGTGAAGCCTTCCCCAGACTCCTCATTTCTCCATCCCCATCCCCATCACTCCACTGCCTCCTTCACCCTTCTGTTCCCACTACTCTCCTTTTCCATTTTCATTTCATCTATAGTCTCCTACCCCCGCCCCCACAGAATGGCCCATTCCTAGTGTCCTGGCTTCCACATGTACTCAATGCTAAACACAACAATATCTGAAGCTAGGACTCACATATGAGAAAGGACACGCTGCCTCTGTCTTTGGGAGCCTGGGTGACTTCACTCAGTATAATTTTTTCCCCCAGTTTCATCCATTTACCCACAAATTTCATTTTTCTTTGTATAGGTACCACATATCTATTTGTCAGTGGCTAGACCTCCGGGTTGTTTCTACTTCTTAGACATTGTGAGTTGAACCTCAAAGAACTTGGAGGTACAAGCATCTCTGTAGGAGGATACACAGTCCTTTGGGTTCATGCCCGGGAGTGATACAGCCAAGTCATGCAGAAGATCTGTGTCTCCTGTTCTGACAGACCTCTACACCAGTGCTTCTCAACCATCCCAAGGCTGCCACTCACGGTTCCTCGTGTTGTGGTGAGCCCCCACACACATAAAATTATTTCGTTGCTACTTCATAACTGTAATTTTGCTACTGATATGAATTGTAATATAAATATCTGTGTTTTCCGATGGTCTTAGGTGACCCCTGGGAAAGGGTCAGTTGACCCTCAAAGGGTCATGACCCACAGGTTGAGAACCACCACTCTACACTGAGTGTTTCCAGAGTGGCTGCACCAGTTTGCACTCCCACTAACAGTGTGCAGGGTTCTCCACATCCACACCAGCATTTGCTATCACTGTGTCTCCTGTGGACAGCCATTCAGACTGGGGTGAGATGGGATCTTAAAGTGGTTTTGATCTGTAATTCCCTGATTTCTAGGGATGTTGAACACTTTTTAAAGTGTTAACAACCATCTGTCTTTTGAGAACTTTGGTTCCATTACGCATTTATTCAGAGTTGTTTCCTTCATGTGTAGTTTTTTAAAATTCTGTGTAAACTCTAGACACTAATCCTCTGTCAGATGTGTATCTGGCAAAGGTTGTACCCAGTCTCGGGCTGTCTCTTCCCTTAGCTGACCATCGTCTTTGCATGATACAATCAGGATGTGCCTTCCCCTGGTGCAGTAGTGGCAAGAAAGTTATGGGAGCAGCCAACTGATCTCTTGCCTGGATCTGAGCCCTGCTCTTCAAGAGGTCATTCACACCTAGCACTATAAAGATGATAAGAAGCCATGGCTAGGGAGGCCAAAGGCCCCAGGACAGAACCTATTGATGCTGTTTTGCTAAATGGTCATGACTTTCAGCAAACTGTCTTCCAAACATTTATGTTTTGACATTGGGATCAGATTCATGAACTCAGAGCAGCTGTGGTTACCTGCTTAATAACTGTATAAGACAAAGTCAGCCAAAACTCCAACATGGGTGGAAGGGGTGTTCTCCAAGAAGGAGCTATGGGAAGTTGATAGCGGCTGCAGGAGGGAGAACCATTCTTTTTGGAAGGTGTTCCCTCTGGCAGGTGCAGTGCACGGTCCCACATCCATGCACATATGGGCAGCACTCATTGAAGCTGGGAGTGGACTGTGGTCGTTTGAATGAGAATGGCCCCCATAGGCTCATATGTGTAAATGCTTGGTCCACAGTTGGCAGAACTGTTTGAGAAGGATTAGGAGGCGTGGCCTTGTTGGAGAAAGGGTGTCACTGGGGGGTGGGCTTTGATGTTTCAAAATCCCACAGCATTCCCAGTTATCTCTCTGCCTCCTACTTGCAGATAAGATGTAAGCTCTCAGCTACTGCTCCAGCACCCTGCCAACCTGCTACTATGTTCCCTGCAATAACAGTTACGTACTCTAACCTTCCGCAACTGTGAGTGCCAAATTAGATGCTTTATTAATAAGTTGCCTTGGTCACCTCTCTTCACGGCAACAGAAAAATCAACTGAGACAGGGATATACTGAGGGGGGACTTGGAAAGTATAACGGGGGATGACTATGATCACATTTTATTGTATATGGCTATGGAATTCTCAAGAATAAAGAAAAATTCTCGGCCTTTAATCCCAACACCCAGAGAAGGAGCCATCTCTGTGAGACGGAACCAGAACGGATCTGAACACTCTGCCTGAGGCCCACCCAGGGCCCAGCTGCTGATCCTGCGAAACCCAACAACTTGGAGGTGCTGGTGAGACTACCCTGCTCAGCTGAAATCCATCCTGCTCAGCTGAAATCCATCCGAGAAAGGATGCAGAATCCTACAGTCTGAAGTCTGAGGAAACAAGATCAGCTGAGGAATCAACGAAAGAGCAAAACGTAACCTGAGAACACGGAAGAAGGCACCACCCAACTACCGAACCAGACCACCAGAATCGTAAGTATACACTTCACTGACTGAGAACAGGGGCGGTCATCTTGCTCTGGGAACCAGATATTTAGTTTCTCATTTCCTGGGGCTTGAAGTTTCTCATTTCCGAGGCTTGGAGGTGTAAGCCTGAAGGGTTAGGGTCTTACACCATCTGCACTGAGCAGAGAAAAAGATGAGTAGACGCCAGCGGAAAAATACAGGCAACAACATAAAGACCTATATGACAACACCAGAACCTACCGACCCTACAATTGCAAGTCCTGAACATACCAAGGCAGAAGAAACAGAAGAAATCAATCCTAAAAATGACTTTAAGAAGATGATAGAGGCCCTTAAAGAGGAAATAAAAAATACCCTTAAAGAGGAAATAAAAAATTCCCTTAAAGAGGAAATGAAAATCTCCATTAAAGAGGAAATTAAAATCTCCCTTAAAGAGGAAATGAAAAACTCCATTAAAGAGGAATTAAAAAATTCCCTTAAAGAAGAAATGAAAAACTCCATTAAAGAAGAAATAAAAAATTCCCTTAAAGAAGAAATAAAAAACTCCATTAAAGAGGAAATAAAAAATTCCCTTAAAGAAGAAATGAAAAACTCCATTAAAGAAGAAATGAAAAATCTCCTTAAAGAGGAAATAAAAAACTCCCTTAAAGAAATGGAAGAAAAAACAAACAAGAAATTGGAAGAAATCAAAGAAAGCCAAGAAAAAATAATTAAACAGATGAAAGAAACATTTCAAGATCTGAAAAGAGAAATTGAGACAACAAAGAAAACACAAGCTGAGGGAATGCAGGAAATAGAAATCCTGACTAAACGAACAGGAACTACAGAAACAAGCATAACCAACCGAATACAAGAGATGGAACAGAGAATCTCTGACACTGAAGACACAATAGTGAAAATAGATTCGTCAGTCAAAGAAAACACTAAAGACAAAAAAGTCGTAACACAAAACGTCCAAGAAATCTGGGACACCATGAAAAGACCAAACCTAAGAATAATAGGGATAGAAGAAGGAGAAGAATACCAACTCAAAGGCACAGAAAATATATTCAACAAAATCATAGAAGAAAACTTTCCTAACCTAAAGAAAGAAATACCTATGAAGATACAAGAAGCTTACAGAACACCAAATAGGCTGGATCCAAAAAGAAAGTCATCTCGCCACATAATAATCAAAACATTAAACATACAGATCAAAGAAAAAATATTAAGAGCTGCAAAGGAGAAAGACCAAGTAACATATAAAGGCAAACCCATCAGAATAACACCAGATTTCTCAATAGAGACTATGAAAGTTAGAAGGTCCTGGACAAATGTTATGCAGACACTAAGAGACCACGGATGCCAACCCAGACTATTATACCCAGCAAAACTCTCAATCACCATAGGCGGAGTAAACAAAATATTCCATGATAAAACCAGATTTAATCAATACCTATCCACAAACCCAGCCCTACAGAAAGCACTAGAAGGAAAATTCCAACCCAAAGAAACTAAACTCACCCAGGAAAACTCAGGAAATAGATAAACCCACACCAACAAACACCAAAGAAGGACAACATAACACGACCACAAAAAAATAACAGGAAATAACAATCACTGGTCATTAATATCCATCAATATCAATGGTCTCAACTCACCTATAAAAAGACACAGACTAACAGAATGGATAAGAAAACAGGATCCATCCATCTGCTGCATACAAGAAACACACCTTAACCTCAAAGACAGACACTACCTCAGAGTAAAGGGCTGGGAAAAGGCTTTCCAAGCAAATGGACCTAAGAAACAAGCTGGTGTAGCAATCCTAATATCTAATAAAATAGACTTCAAACTAAAATCAATCAAAAGAGATCAGGATGGACATTACATATTTATCACAGGAAAAATCCAAGATGAAGTCTCAATTCTGAACATTTATGCCCCAAATACAAAGGCACCCACATTCATAAAAGAAACACTACTAAAGCTTAAAATGCACATCAAACCCCACACATTAGTAGTGGGAGATTTCAACACACCACTCTCACCAAAAGACAGATCTACAAGACTGAAACTTAACAAAGAAATAAAAGACCTAACAGATGTTATGTCTCAAATGGACTTAATAGATATCTACAGAACATTCCACCCTAACACAAAAGAATATACCTTCTTCTCAGCACCCCATGGAACCTTCTCAAAAATTGACCACATGCTTGGTCACAAAACAAATCTCAACAGATACAAAAAAATTGGAATAACCTCCTGTATCTTATCGGACCACCATGCTCTAAAGTTAGACTTCAACAACAACAAAAATTATAGAAAACCTACAAACTCATGGAAACTGAATAATACCCACCTGAAACATCAATGGGTCAAGGAAGAAATAAAGAAAGAAATTAAAGATTTCCTAGAATTCAATGAAAATGAAAGAACAACATACCCAAACCTATGGGACACTATGAAAGCAGTGCTAAGAGGAAAATTCATAGCTCTAAATGCACACATAAAGAAGATGGAGCAATCCCATATCAATGAATTAACAGCACAACTGAAAGCCCTAGAACAAAAAGAAACAAACTCACCCAGGAGAAATAGACGCCAGGAAATAATCAAACTGAGGGCTGAAATCAACGAAATAGAAAACAAGAGAACAATACAAAAAAATCAATGAAACAAAGAGTTGGTTCTTTGAAAAAATCAACAAGATAGACAAACCTCTAGCCAAATTAACCAAAAAGCAAAGAGAGAACATCCAAATTAACAAAATCAGAAATGAAAAGGGAGACATAACAACAGACAATGAGGAAATCCAGAGAATCATCAGATCATACTTCAAAAACTTGTACTCGACAAAAATGGAAAATCTGGAAGAAATGGACAATTTTCTGGATAAATACCACATACCAAAATTAAATCAAGACCAGATAAGCCACCTAAATAGATCAATAACCCCTAAAGAAATAGAAACAGTCATCAAAAGTCTCCCAACCAAAAAAAGCCCAGGACCAGACGGTTTCAGTGCAGAATTCTACCGGACTTTCAAAGAAGAACTAATACCTATACTCTTCAAATTATTCCACACAATAGAAACAGAAGGAACACTACCAAACTCTTTTTATGAGGCTACAATTACCCTGTTACCCAAACCACAAAAAGATGCAACAAAGAAAGAGAATTACAGACCAATCTCCCTCATGAATATTGATGCAAAAATACTCAACAAAATATTGGCAAACCGAATCCAAGAATACATCAAAAAAATTATCCATCACGACCAAGTAGGATTCATCCCAGGGATGCAAGGATGGTTCAACATACGAAAATCTGTCAATGTAATACACCATATAAACAAACTGAAAGAAAAAAACCACATGATCATCTCATTAGATGCTGAAAAAGCCTTTGACAAAATCCAACACCCCTTCATGATAAAAGTCTTAGAGAGATCAGGAATACAAGGAACAATTCTAAACATAATAAAGGCAATTTACAGCAAGCCAACAGCCAACATCAAATTAAACGGAGAGAAACTCAAAGCGATACCACTAAATTCAGGAACAAGACAAGGCTGTCCACTCTCCCCATATTTATTCAATATAGTACTAGAAGTTCTAGCTAGAGCAATAAGACAACAAAAGGAGATCAAAGGGATACAAATTGGAAAGGAAGAAGTCAAACTTTCACTATTTGCAGATGATATGATAGTATACATAAGTGACCCCAAAAATTCAACCAGGGAACTCCTACAGCTGATAAACTCCTTCAGTAAAGTATCAGGATACAAGATCAACTCAAAAAAATCAGTAGCCCTCCTATACACAAATGATAAAAGGGCTGAGAAAGAAGTCAGAGAAACATCACCATTTACAATAGCCACAAATAATATAAAATACCTTGGGATAACACTAACTAAAGAAGTGAAGGACCTTTTTGATAAGAACTTTAAATCTCTAAAGAAAGAAATTGAAGAGGATATCAGGAAATGGAAGGATATCCCATGCTCATGGATAGGTAGGATTAACATAGTAAAAATGGCAATCCTACCAAAAGCAATCTACAGATTCAATGCAATCCCCATCAAAATCCCGACACAATTCTTCACAGACTTGGAAAGAAAAATACTCAACTTCATATGGAAAAACAAAAGACCCAGGATAGCTAAAAAAATCCTATATGATAAGGCAACCTCTGGAGGCATCACCATCCCTGACCTCAAGCTCTACTATAGAGCTATAGTAATAAAAACAGCTTGGTACTGGTATAAAAACCGACCTACGGACCAATGGAATCGAATTGAAGACCCTGACATTAATCCATGCACATACGAACACCTGATTTTTGACAAAGAAGCCAAAACTATACAATGGAAAAAAGAAAGCCTCTTCAACAAATGGTGCTGGCATAACTGGATGTCAATATGTAAAAGATTACAAATAGATCCATATCTGTCACCACGCACAAAACTCAAATCCAAGTGGATCAAAGACCTCAACATAAATCCAGTTACACTAAACTTAATAGTAGAGAAAGTAGGAAGTACTCTTGAACACATTGGCACAGGAGACCACTTCCTAAATAAAACACCAACAGCACAAACAATGAGCACAACAATTAATAAATGGGACCTCACGAAATTGAGAAGCTTTTGCAAGGCGAAAGACACAGTCAATAAGACAAAAAGACAGCCAACAGAATGGGAAAAGATCTTCACCAACCCCACATCTGACAGAGGACTGATCTCCACAGTATATAAAGAACTCAAGAAACTAGACAACAAAATACTAAACAATCCAATTAAAAAATGGGCTAAAGAGCTAAACAGAGAATTCACAAAACAAGAATTACAAATGGCTGAAAGACATCTAAAGAAATGCTCAACATCCTTAATCATCAGAGAAATGCAAATCAAAACGACTCTGAGATACCACCTTACACCTGTCAGAATGGCTACAATCAAAAACACCAATGACAGGCAATGTTGGAGAGGATGTGGAGCAAAGGGAACACTCCTCCACTGTTGGTGGGAATGCGAGCTTGTACAACCACTGTGGAAATCAGTATGGCGGTTTCTCAGAAAACTAGGAATTGAACTACCTCAAGACCCAGCAATACCACTCTTGGGCATATACCCAAAGGATGCTGATTCATACCACAAAGATACATGCTCAGCTATGTTCATAGCAGCACTATTTGTAATAGCCAGAACCTGGAAACAACCTAGATGCCCGTCAACTGAAGAATGGATTAAAAAAAATGTGGTACATATACACAATGGAGTACTACTCAGCAGAAAAAAATAATGAAAGCATGAAATTTGCAGGCAAATGGATGGAACTAGAAAATATCATCCTGAGTGAGGTAACCCAATCCCAGAAAGACAATCATGGTATGTACTCACTCATAAGTGGATTCTAGATATAAAATAAAGAACAATCAGACTAATTAAAAAAAAATGGATGGACTAATAGGTAAACTGTGGGACTCACTGTCACACCGCAGCTTCCAGAATGTGTTTCTTCGCATTTTTTTTGTTTGTTTGTTTGTTTGGTTTTTGGTTTTTCTTTTAAATTTTGTTTTGTTTTGGGGGGAGGGGGGATGGTCACATTGGGACAGGGAGATAAGTGGGATTGGAATGTATGATGTGAAATCCACAAAGAATCAATAAAAGTAAAAAAAAAAAGAAAAATTCTCAAGAATAAAAAAAAAAAATACAGATTTGTGCTGGTCCCAATTTTGGTCAAAGATGCTTCTTATAATGGCAGGTAGTGGTGGGTGTTGAGACCCATCACTGTTCAAAGAGCTGAGAGTAAGTGGCTGTGACTGCTTAGCCATAGATGGGACATCTACATAACCCCTGCCCAAGGCCCAAGAAACGTCACAGAGGGAAGGAGGGTGGTACAAGAGACAGAGGATATTGTAGGGGGCTGTGAAATGCTGTCCCTGAGACAGGACAAGGCTGTCGGACACATGAGCTGAATAACTGTGGTTAACTATGCAAGATGAGGCCAGTTAAATATCCCAGCATGATGCTGAGGGAAGGGAGATAGAACATGGAGGTATGGGGAAGTAAGGGCAGAGACTATGAAGACACACATATGGGTCTTGAATACATACATGGAATTTTCAAAAAGAAATAAAATAAAATAATTTTGTTCCATGCCCTCAAACTAGCATGGATTTGAAAAGGTAAAAAAAAAATGTACATTGTTTTTTGCTGTGGTTAAGGAAGTGCACGTGGGCCCTCATCCCAGTCACACAATCAAGTGAGACTTCCGGTTACTGTAGGGCAATGGCTAAGAGAAGATGTCTCAGAGTGAGTGTTTTCCTGCAATAACTTGGCAGGGAAAGTCCACCCGAGGCAATCTGAACTTGCCCTTGAAGAGGAAGCAGTCACAGCAGAGGGAAATGATGTGGCCATGTGGAGTGTGTCCTCTGGACAAACGTGAGGTGCGGAAGTGAGAGGGGCCTGAGGAAAGGGCTGTGTGAATGGACGTGTCACTCAGGGCAGGCACAGCGGAACACTCCTCGCCTCACTAATAAACGCTCTCAGGATCCTTGACATCAGCATTTCTGTGACTATAAAATAACTTGTCAACAGTGGTCTAGTCTCACGTGTTTCAGATGACATTAAAACAGGTCCCCCCAAATCCCTGCTAGGAACCCAGTCCCACCTCACTGCAGCAGAATCTATTACCAACATGTGAAATGCTGAAGTTAAATTATTTATTCACAATCAGGATGAAATGTGGCTGTATTAGAGTCTGTGCTCACACTCATGTTTATGTATGAGAGGCTCTGACACTTGCCTCGGACAGTGGAACTGATTGCATCGCACGGAGTTTCCACACAGCCTGAAACACTGGAGTGCTCCGGGCTCATCTGGGCTAACAGCTTTCACCTCACACAAAGCAGCCCTAAGAAAGGCTTGTTTTCCAATAATAGCTAAGGAATTGCACTATGAAAAATAGCTAAACTTTCATATAATTAAAAGAGCAACCGTAGTATGAGTGTAGCAAAGAATTGCTCTCTCCAGTTCTTGTGACTAGAAAAATGAGGTAGTTAATTCTGAGACCATGCGGGGAGGGAGGGGCAGTACTTGCAACAGAACTAAACTAAAAATACAGTACCTTCATTCTACAGTGAATTCTGAATTCACACACGCGTGCGTGCGCACACACACACACACACACATACACACACACACACACACACACACACACACGCCAAGTTCAGGTCAGACGCCTTTATTCAGATCTCAAAACACAGAATTTAATTTCACTTGCATGCTACAAATGACATATTTCCATTTTTTCCTACCTTCTAGAAAGACACCAGGTATAAATAAGTAAAGTGTTTTCCTCTGTACAATAATGGAAACACGCTACAAAGCAGATCAAATTTCACTCCTTTCATCTGATCAAAATGCAAATTGCAAATCAATGTCAAAAGCCAAATATGGAGCTAAAAAAGTCCTAGGACTGCAGCAGCTAGGGGAGGCTGAGGGTTGAGAGGGAAAGACAAATATTTGAAGAGCGTGGGGAGGGCAGAGGAGAAGGACGTAACACATTAGTCACAGGGAAAGGAGAAGTGTGTGGGCACACAGAGCCGACACACAGGAGCTTCTCTCTGACCAGACCCGGCATCCCAGAACGTTGACTGCGAAGAAAGGGTAAAGGGGAGGATGGGCCCTGAAGGGAGGGCTGTTTTTAGAGTGTGTCTCAGGATGTTCTTTTGGTGTTGACTCTGGGACAATCAAGGTGTAATCAGGAGGGAGCCAGTGATTTCTGTATGAATCAGTCTCCCCTGGGCTCTCTGTTAACCATTCAGTTCTGAAGGCAATGACCAGTTCTTGTTCACCCTGGGCTCTCTGTGGGGCCTCTCCATGTATTAGGACTTCAGGGTTTTTCCACCCCCCAACTAAACCACACAGACTCTTCTTTTTCTCCTAATGGAAAAAAATCATGTTCAGTACAAAATAACTCTGAACAACACAGTAAAGTATAAAGGAAGAAATAAAAGTCCTATGTAGCCCTGTCTCCCAGAAATGAGCTGAGTTTTTTTAAAATATTTTTGGAGAGCATCCTTCTAGGCATGCTCACGCACATATTAACTAAAATGGTACCATACGCACACACTGTTTTACAAACATCGATCAGAGACATTTTCCAGCTTTATATAACGCTCTGAATCATCATGTTTAATAGCTGCAATATAATTTAGCTAAACAGTTCCTCCACTGATGAACACAGAAGTTGCTTCCAATTTTCTGCTTCTATAAACACTGCTGCAATGTGCTTCCTTGTACATATGTATACGTGCACATGTTCAATTACTATTTCATTAGGCTAAATTCTGGAAGCAGATTTTAAGTGCTCGGGCCTGCTCAAATGCTTCAGATACACGAGCCACTAAAACCATCACCCCAAATCACACGCCCACCAGCGCAGTGTGAGAATGTGAGTGTGCCAGGCACCACCCTCCCTAGATTACAGCCTTCCACTTTTTCACTACTGCAGCCAAAAATGTGTATTTTGTTTCTTTCTTTTTTTTTTTCTTTTGCACCTTTTAACTAGAGGACACTAACATCATTACAAGCCCTGCGCAAAGGAATTACTACATTTTTTCAGTAGTACCTATTGCTACCCTTGACCTAGCTGGACTTTTTAGTAGATTCTCTTGAGCTCTCTTGGTGAACTCTCAGGCCACACAAGGAAATGGGCAAGAGGGCAAAGAGTGGACTTCCAGGACTCTGTGTGGTTCAGTCTGAACTTCCAGGACTCTGTGTGGTTCAGTCTGAACTTCCAGGACTCTGTGTGGTTCAGTCTGAAAACCCCACCGCTACAAGACAACAAGTCAGGGACAGCATTTGCACCTCTTCAAAGACAACCCCTGGTGGGGATGTGAGGGAAGGGCTGGCAGAGGGGCCAGAGCACCCTTGGAGGAGCCCCGCAGCCAGCTGAATGCAGAAATGGGGGTGTGTAACCACTGTGGACATTGGTGCCCACCTGAAGCAGAGTGATGCTGGCTGAGACACAGTTAGAAAGGCAGCAGCCTGCAGTTATGGAGGAGACGGGGAACTGTACAGACAGAGACCTGAGGATGCACTCATTTTTACCCAGTGCATCCTGGAAGGAAAAGGGAGACACAGTCCAGGCACTATCAGCCCGCCCTGGGTTCAGCACGGCTGACCTGTTATTTTCATGCGGACATTAAACTGAAATGCGTTCATTTCAGAAGGTCACCAGAGCGACCGGCTGACTTTTCATCACAGATTACAGGCCACTCTCACAACCACCAAACATCGGTTAGGCATTCCAACTCACACATTTCTCTATATTCAGAACCTACCACTTATTCGGCTTATAATGATTTTGGTTTCAAGTTAAATTTGATGTCAAGGTCTTAAAAAAAAAAAAATGTGCTGTCTTTTATCTGTAAATTATTTCCAAAACTTTCCAAGTGGTGGAACTTGTTATTTTCAGTTATTTCTTACAAGACACAGATGTGGTTGCTTGTAAATACTGGGCTCTATCATTACAATGTCTTTTTACGTGCCGTGGCTTCCTGATTCAGCATGTGCATTCTGTCATCACTTCCCTGTGCTAAACACTAGGGCTCTATGATTAGGACTCCACATTCCAGAGGCTAGCAAGGATGAGGGCATGCCTTCTCCAGCATCCTTGTTGCTGTTTAAATATTCTCAAAATTTCTGAACTAGAGTAGAGGACTATGAAGACAGAACGCTGAAGTGACCTTCAAAATAAAATTTCTTTAAAAGGAATTCACTGGGCCTGGGGATGTGGCTCAGTGGTATTAGCATGGTCCCAAGGTTCCATCCAAAGCGCCACACAGAAAATTAACTAGCTGTGGAGATAAGCTATGGGAGACTGCGGTCAGGTGCCTTCCTGCTGGGCAGGGAGCTCCCCTCACAGCCATCTCTGAAACCATGGAAACTATAGTGTGACTGATTTCATCCACATGACTTCATTCTTTTTAATTTCCTGTTTTCCTATGGGTTTTCTGCCTTAAAAAAAAAATCAAACAATAAACACACACAGGTTAGCCTTAAAAATAAGAAAACAGCATTGATGTGTCAAACAATAAAAAGTGAAAGTGCCTATCATAGCTCTTTTTATAATTTCCTTTTCTAGAACAAACTGCCCTCTGTTTACACTGTTCTCAGCTGTCAGTGGCAGTATTGGTAAAAGAACTGTGAGGGAGAGAAACTACAAGGAATTGCCCACCTACTACCCACTAGATAAGGTAAAGATCCGTGGCACAAGAGGATGTGTCGGAGAGAAGGGCTGTCCCCGGAAGTCGGCCTCCAGAGGTCTCGGGTCCCCAGCTCAGTGTGTCACAGTTTAACGTCTTTGGTGGGTTCCGCTTCCATTCACTTGCATAACAGTTTGAATCCATGTGGAATTTTAGTTTATACCATCTTCTGAAGAATGTTGTGCAGGGTTTTCCACCGGAAACAAGATGGCTGTCCTAAATTACATTTCTGAACTTCTAAGCAACGGCTCCCCATCTTGTACTCTGGAATCAGTTGGAACCAAAAGAGTGATGCTCTAGCTTCTGGTGTCTTGGCACATTTTCATGGTGCCCTACCTGTAAGCTGAGTTACTGTAGGATTCTTGGTCTTCAGAACATACTGGTCGACCCCATTCACCAAACTCACAGCTGCAAACTGCCCCTCTGCTCCATCATTCACGCGTCACATGTTCACCAGGTCAACAGTCTGTCTTTAAATAAAGAGCCACTGCACAACAGGTTCCTCAGCTGAAAATGAACACAGCATTTTCCCAATACAGCTATCCGCACTGTGACTTCCTGATACAGCTAACCATACTGTGACTTCCTGATGCAGCTATCCACACTGTGACTTCCTGATACAGCTATCCACACTGTGACTTC
>CABHPP010095199.1:24640-54838 GCA_902168425.1 Peromyscus attwateri
GAAGGAAGGAAGGAAGGAAGGAAGGAAGGAAGGAAGGAAGGAAGGAAGGAAGGAAGAAAGAAAGAAAGAAAGAAAGAAAGAAAGAAAGAAAGAAAGAAAGAAAGAAAGAAAGAAAAGAAAAGAAAGAAGCCCAGAGCCAGATATTGGGGTGAAAACTGAGATCAGAGGAATAGGACAAGCCAAGCCACAAGTTCTTACCGCTAGGAAATCCTCAGTCCAAGAGAGAGCTACTTCCTGTATACTCATGCCTATATACCTTTCTGTGCCCTGCCATCTTACTTCCTCTCTCTGCCCAGCTACATCACTTCCTCTTTCCACCTAGCTCTATCACTTCCTATCTGTCTATACAGACCTCCAGACCTCTATGGTTAACTAGTGCTGGGATTAAAGGCATATGCCA
The DNA here is from genome assembly GCA_902168425.1 of Peromyscus attwateri. Classification (NCBI taxonomy): domain Eukaryota; kingdom Metazoa; phylum Chordata; class Mammalia; order Rodentia; family Cricetidae; genus Peromyscus; species Peromyscus attwateri. The sequence goes on from CABHPP010095199.1 coordinate 25,041, forward strand.
CCATGTCTGATTCTGTTCCCAGTGTGCCCTTGAATTCACAGAGATCCAGATGGATCTCTGCATCCCGAATGCTAGGATTAAAGGCATGTGCTGCTTGACCTCTATGTTTCATATAGTGGCTGGCTTTTTCCTCTGATCCCTACATAATCTTTATTGGGGTGCACAGTACCAATCCCACTGGTCCTGGTCTCCCCTCTGTGATGTCCTAGGAATCCTGTGGATTCTTATTATGTCCACATTCCCACTGCATCCTGTGTTTTCTCTTTACATTTTTATCGTGTTTCCACATCCACGCTGCTACAGGTCACAGCATGGTCAGATCGCTGGCCAGCGGACTCTTAACGTTCCTAGCCATCCCTGTGCTGTGCTTCCAGACACCTTCTAGTCAGATGAGATCCATGGTAAATACAGACATCATAACCGCTCAGAATGCTCAGGGCTTCCTGCCCTCCTCACCATGTTTTTGTTAAATTAATTTTGACATCTCCATGAAACAGAAAGCTCACTGAATGTCCAATGTGATGCTTTGTGAAGCAGAATTCACAAGGCATTTACAGTCATGGATTTCTGAAAATGAAAGAGTAAAACCAGGTGGAACGAACAGTTACGAGTAGGAAAGGACTTTAATCAGTCACACAATTCTGAGGCTGATTGTAATAGTTTGAGTATGGGAAAAATAAAAAAATGAAATAAATCAGATGCATCAATGAGATATATTGAACCAGAGGCAAAGGCTATCCACAGCCACAGTCACTCTTTCCATACATCCCATTAATGAGTCCTGCTCTCCATGAGCCACCCATGGCCTGTCTTTCCACCCACCGACACATCCTGACTCACGTGTCCATTATCCTCATCTGGTCCTGTTCATCTGACTGCATGGGAATACCTCTATGATGTTGGGTGTTTTCACAGAGAGAAGCCTTCCTACTGGAATAGTCTATCAGCTACCCTTGCCTTCTATTCATGGTCTTTAAAACTATATTTTACAGGGCTGGAGAGGTGTCCCTTAAGAGTTCAAGAGTACTTACTGCCCTCCAAGAGGACCTCAGTTCAGTTCCCAGCACCCACAATGGGCAAGTCACAACCGCCTATGACTCCAGCTCAAGGGGACGCCACTTCTCAGACCTCCTTGCGTACCAGCCTGCACATGCATATATATGCACACATACCTAATTTAAATTTTCAATGACATCTTTTAAAAAGGGATTGTCTTTTATTTAAGAAGCACAAAGAAAGGAAGGAAAGGAGAGACACCCTTTACTTTGCATCTTCGTCAAACAATTGCTACTGCCTGATGGTGTGAGGTTCTTGCACAGTTATCAGGAACTACCTCTCAATATGTCCCCTTCCCAAAGGGAGTATGCAGAATGGAGGCGGCTTCACCAAGCCTGAGCGGAAGCCTAGGTCTGTCTTCTCTGGGGGCAGGTGCAGATGCAGCCTGGATTTCCACTGACCTCCTGACACTGTCATCACACGCTTAATTCATACTTGGCTGAATTAGCCCAAGGCCTGACGTCATCAGCCTTCAGCTTCTACACTCCTGCTCTTTACTTACGCAGCTGGTATTTATGAATCAGGGGCAGGAGCTTACTTCATATTGATTTGTCTCCTCTGTAAATTGATTTTCATCCATTATCCACATTCTTCCTATGATCAATTACCCGGTAAGTGCAATCTTCAGGATCATATTTCTTCATTTTGTATATAAAGGCGTTTCCCCCCCTATATTTCCTGACTGAAATCAAAGCACATGAACATATAGTCGTTTTCCCCCTACTCCACCTGCCTAATAACTCCACCAAAAAAAAAAAAAAAATAACATGTTCAGGCTAGAATTCTGTCCAAGCTGAAATGGTCAGCCTCATGCTGGTTCCTGGTGACCTCTTTCTAACATTCATAAACAATCTAATTCTTAAAGACCTTCTGTAACATTCTAGGAGACACACAATCCTACTTTGATATGCTGTGGATATCACTCTGTATAAATAAAATGCTGATTGGCCAGTAGACAGTCAGGAAGTATAGCAGGACAAGCAGAGAAGAGAATTCTGGGAACAGGAAGGCTGAGTCAAGAGACGCTGCCAGCCGCCACCATGAGTACCAACATGTAAGATACTGGTAAGCCACGAACCATGTGGCAAGGCATTGATTTATAGAAATGGGTTAATTTAAGATGTAAGATCTAGCTAGCTAGAAGCCTGAGCCATTAGGCCAAACAGTTTAAATAATATAAGACTCTGTGTGTTTATTTTATAAGTGGGTTGCGGGACTGCAAGGGCTTGGCGGGAGCTGGAGAGAAACTCTCCAGCTACATCGATATACTCATTTATCAGTCTGGTCTGTATTCAATATCTTCCCTAAATCAATGCCCCTCCCCCCACATACATTTTTTTTTAAATGTCCCATCTGTCACTTTAGTCTTCTGTTATCTATACCACCTAACATCACCTCATGACCACTCACTGGTTCCACAAGCCAGTATCCCAACTTTTGGATACCATGGCAGACATGTAACAACAGCCAGAAAGTTTAAACCTATCTGGAGAGATCTGAGGCAGTCTCACCATGGCCTGGAACTTCCCATCTTCCTGCCCCTGATCCAAAGACAAGAGATTACAGGTGTACTTCTCCGAAACCATCCTGGGGGAGCCTGGACACCCCTGGCTGCTCAACAGGGCTAAGGTACTTCAACAGAGTTCATTTTCATTCACAGAAGCTTGACAACCTGTTTGCTCTACCCCTTCCTACAGGGAACTGCCTTCCTCCCCTGGGGCCCTTGCTTCTGCTTCACTGTCTATCACAACTCCAAAAGCAACCACTCAGTTCATCAGTATTGTCACACTAAGCATTTATTGACTTGACGTTGTACTTTATTTTTACCTGCTTCAGAGCAGTGGGGAATGGACTGCTGGGGTTTGAACCAGGAGTGTTGTGCATGCTAGGCAATCACCGTCTCTGCGCCAGATTCTCACACCTTTTATTTTGAGACAAAAATCTCAAGTTACCCAGGGTAGCCTTGAACTTGCAAACCGCTTGCCTCGGCTCCCAAGAGTCTGGGATTATAGCTGTGTGTCAATAGGACTGGTTTATTTTAGCAGTCTTAAATCAATGATTTAATGATTAGAATGCTCCAGAATGTACAGAATGGGATTTGTTAGCATTTTGAATTAAATTGGCTCCAGTGGGTCTGGCCTGGCTGGGCCTATGGTCTAATTACCACCATTTCTCTGTGAAAAGGCCTTCTGCATTCCACAGAAGTGACTCAGACAGAAATTTCTGAATGGCATCTTTGCACGTCTACCCACTTCTGCTCATTCTTCTCAATCCCAATAATTCATACATCCAGCTTCTGGATCAGCCACACAGGGAGTAAGTATTCTTCCACATTCCCACAGAGTACACAGTTCATCACCTTTTCCCCCTCTGAATGCACAGCAAGCTCACAATGCTGAAACACCTCGTGAATGCCAAACACAGCAAAATGGCCCACATGAGCACTTCTTTCTTACTGGCTCATTCATCTTTGATTTCGCCCCTCTTATGAGAGTCCTTCGGCCAAGTCAAATATTAAGTTCCTTTGTTTGTGTGACTGGGATTGGGGGCACTGAGGTCCTTTTCTCTTCCCATTTGGAAAGGTCAGTGCAGATGACACAGGACAAAGTCATCCTGTCTATCTGTTTACACAGAAGGAGAGTGTGCATCTCAGTGAGGGAATGCTTGAAGGGGGATGGTCCCACATCACTCTCACAAGTACTCATCCTGAGCATTGTGGAATTGGAGGCAGACTATGGGACTTTAGTTGACTTGAGAGATTAGCCAGAAAGACCTTGGACACAGTAAAATACTTTTCAATAACTCCAGTATCCAGCTGCCTCAGAACTAACCAAAGCGTGGGGGGGGGGCAATAAATGATTAAAATCCTTGAATCCATTTTGATTTGATTTTTGTTGTCGTTTGGCTTTTTTGTCTTGGGGCGGGGGTGAGACAGAATAGCCTGTCTCCATTCACTATGTAGCAATCTTCCTGCTTCAGCTTCCCGAGTACTGGCATTACAAATAGAAGCCTTTGAAACAAATCCTGACCCGCCTGCTGGAAACAAAATCTACAAACAAAAGTCTGGCAGACTATTCCCTCAAAAGAACCCCGTACCAGGGAGAGGGCAAAACTGACTTTTTCCACACGATTCCAGACTAGTCATTATCTCAGGAGGACATTCCTGACAGGGCCATGCGAGCAGGACGTGCTTGGAGAGCCCCCAGAATGGACCATCTACTCCCCTACTGCTGCCCCTGAAAATCCTGCCGCGCTCACACTGCCCTCTCCATCTCTCACCCATCACCACACAGGGATACCCAGCTCCCAACTCAGCCCCGGCAGTGCCAGTGCCCTGTGGCTGCTCATCACCAGGGCTCTTGTCCCTTCCGTGCCCAAACTGCCACAGCCAATAAGGACACTGCCATCCTTCCGGAAGGTCCTCTCCGTGTCTGACCAGCACCACATTCTTCTGCTGTCATAAAGAGGCAGAGGCCCCTGGTCCGTTTCTAACCACTGAGCTCTTCTTCTTCCTCCTTCTCATTCCTTCTCTAAAGTCACATCACAGTTCCTCCTGCCACGGTCACTTGACCGTCTTCACACCCTCTGGCTGAAGTCTTCTCTCAGTTCTCTCTATGTCTGAGGGACACAGTGTGGGGACAGATGAAGGACACTATGGTGAGACAGTTGGGATCACCAGCTCCATTCTGATCTCTCTGCGGCCAAGAAATCCCAGAGCCTTTTCCTGCTCTCTCCCTCTCTACAACCGCTCCCACCCCTGTGCGCTCTTGGGGGGGGGGGGGCTCAGTGGCTGAAAGCAGTTGGCAGCTGGTGAATCTCCCAGCCTCCCTTTGTGACTCCTGTAATCCTGCATGGGCTTTCTGCTCCCAGTCCCTGAGCAGGTGTGGCTCCTCCCACACCAGGGCGACCCCTCCACGTGTGCCCTGCAAACCCTTCCATGCCCTTCTTCTGAGCCTCCATGCTATAAGGACTCAACTGCTTCCCTTAAAAGGATCCTCCTCAGAGTTAGCCATTTGTTTATTCCCATCCTCTCAGTGTGTCTGTCTCACTGTCCAGCACCTCACTGTCAGACTTCCTTGAAAGAGAGGCCAATATTGTCTATTTTCCGCCTTCTAGTTCAGTCCACAAACCATTCAATTCTTCCATTCAATTCTGCATTACAGCAACATTCCCAGTGCGCCCAGAAACAAATCCAAGTGCTCCTGTAACTATGTGGTTCTCAATAAGAGCAACTTTGCCCCCTGGGACATTTGGCAGTAAGTGCAGTATCCGAGAGTCACCCCTCCCCCATGGAAGAAGGTTTTACTGAATTCTCGTGAGTAGAAAACAGGGCTGATCTTCAACATCCTACAATACCTAGGACACACACCCTGACCATCAAACAAAGCAACCCAGCCCAATGCCAGTAGGGCTGAGGTTGAAAGATGGCAATGTAAGTAATGTAAGTAGAACCCTTGGCCACACAGAGTCAGCTCACGGCATGTACTGCCTCCAGCCTTCCATCTGTAGCTCTCCAGAAGAGGCAGCCATCTGCTGACCCTTAAGTCACAATCAGACATTCATTAGCGATTCAAAACTTAGCTCACTGTCACGTCTCCAAAACATTACACCTGACCTAATTCTTAGAGATGTCTACACACACACACACACACACACACACACACACACACACACACACGCATACGGCTCTTTCAACGTCCTATAATTGACAGCTTCAGCCTGCCTTGAGTCCTTCTTACGGTTTACAAACCAGACCCCATCTTTATTCCTCGGCTATATTTTGTATCTTGGGTTCCCCCAAAGGTTCATGTGTTGAAAGCTTAGTCCACAAGTAGCACTTTTGGGGTGGTAGACCCTTTAGGAGGTGGGGCCTGTGAGGTCATTAGGGGTGTGTCCTTAAGGCAGTTGTGGATAGTGGCCTCATCTTCAGTTTATGTGCTGACAGGCCGTGAAATGAAAGGTTCGGTTCCATCATGCAACTCCTCCTTCCTCAGCACAGGCCCAAAGCAATCCTGCCGCCAGTCAGTCATGGGCTGGAACTTCAAACTGTGAGCCAAAGGAAGCCTTTCCTCTTTCTCTTTACAAGTTGCTTAGCTGAGGTATTTGGAAAACCGACACATCCAATACTTCAGCAATCACCTTTCCCCAGTTCTCACTCGAACATTCCAACTTCAAAAAGTGTCAAGCATGCTGGCATTGATACCCACAGACCCGGATGCCTCATGTCCGTGGTCCTCTGCCCTTCTTTTTTCTTTTCTTTTTTTTTCAAGCATCCGTAGCTTCTTCATCCACATCTTGCTTTGCTGAACTGACTTGACACAATCCGACTTGGTTAAATCATATGCCTGCTCATGCCATCCCTCCCCTCGCCGCCATGTCTACCGCACTGGCCCTGAATGGGCAAGCCCGTGGCCATCGTGGTGACCAAATTGGTTACTTTTCTACTTGCAAGGGTCAAACCCCGGACAAGAACTTGAGGGAGCGAGGGCTATTTTTAGCTTATGGTTAAAAGAGACATGGTTTATCGTGACAGGGAGGGTGAGGCGGCTGCTCATCAGCAGTCAGCAGACAAAAAGAAATGAATGTCAGTTCTCAGCTCATTGTCTCCTTCTTATTCAGTCAGGTACCTCAGCCCGGGGGAGAGCATCACCTAAGCTTGGGGTGAGTCTTCCTACCTCAGTGAACCCAATCTAGACGCTCTCTTCACAGACATATCTCCACTTCATTCTAGATATTTGTCAGCTGATAGATACAATTACTCTCCTCACACAGGCTCTTGCTACTGTCAAAACTCATGTTAAATTTCTCCAGTGCACCCATGCTTCCCCTCTTTCACGTGGCTGCCTCATCCCTTCCCCTCTTCAGATTCCTTCGTCTCTTCACCTTCCTCAGTCTTTGCTAATGCTTGCTACCCATGTCCCTGGTAAATGAGTAATCAGAATAATATTCCAACAAGCTCCTACTTTCAAATCTAAGCATGAGCATCCCCATAGCTATGGCCAATCCCTTTTCCTCTGGATCAGATTACAGTGCTTCCTTGCCCTCTAAAGGATGCTGTGGTGGGCTGATGAGAATGCCCCTATAGGTTCAGACACTTGAAGACAAACCCAGTCTGTGGACTGTGGGCTGCATGTAGCCAGGGATAGCTATGAATGAGGCCCAACACTTTTCTTCCTTTCTTCCTTCCTTCCTTCCTTCCTTCCTTCCTTCCTTCCTTCCTTCCTTCCTTCCTTCCTTCCTTCCTCCCTCCCACCCTTCCTTCCTTTAGAACTGGAATGCTCAGTTCTTGGAGTTCTTTCAGCATGAACTCCATAGATGACAGCATCATGTTACAATATCAAACAGTTGGCATGCCTGGCAGTCTCCCTGCCTTTGCTCTGTTTCTTCACAGTCCATTCTGAACACATCGAAAAAGATCTAAGGTCAGGGACTCTTCTGTTGGGAACCCTCCCACCCATCCAGAGAAGGCTGACTCTGAATGAATCTCAAACTTAAAAATACAACCAACGCCTTCACAACGACCTACAAAGCCCCCAATTGACTCTTCTCCCCATCTTCCAATCTACCACAGCTGCCTGGATTTCCCTCCATGACCATGAACATAGGACAAAAGTGCCCATTTCAAATCCTCTTTCTAGGCCACTCCTGCTTAGATGTGCTTCTCTTCAGCTATCCTTCCAAACGGATTGCTCCAGCACCATGATCAGGCCTTTTCACTTCTCAGTGAGATATCCTCTAAACTCTTTACAACTGCCACACACACCACCACTGCAAAAATCCGCCCCCCCTCTCTCTCACACACACACAATCCCTATTAATTTTTCCTAATGATTTCTCATTTGATATGTATATTATTTGTTTTTTTAGCACAGTGTTAGCTCCTAAAAAAAAAAAAACAGGGATATTCTTTACTGTATATTCAGTATAGTACCTAAAATAAATGCCAAATAAATATTGATTTTTAGAAATTAATACTTAGAACCCTTCCTAGGGGTTTTCATGTATTTTCAATAGGTTGAAGATGATTAAATCAGAATTTTAGGTAGCTGACAATAATTTTTAGAGAACAGTGTGTTGGTTACTTTCCTATTGCTATGCTAAGATATCATAAAACCAAGGCAACTTAGAAAAGAAAGCATTTAATTTGCAGTTATGATTCCAGAAGGTAGTAGTGGCGGGGAGCATGGCAGGAGGCAGGCAGGCATGGTGCTGGAGCAGTAGCTCAGAGCTCACATACCAACACATGACCACTAGGCACAGGGAGAGAGTTACCTGGGAACAGCATGGGCTTTTGAAACCACTCCCATGACACACCTCCTCCAACAAGGTCACACCCCCTCACCTCTCCACTTTAGCGCTCATCTTCCTGCGTCTATTTTCTCAGTCGCTAAATCCTATGACTTCTAATCTTCCTGGGTTAGCCTGTTGGGATCCTAATATTCTTTGGCCAGTCCAAATTTTATTATTTACTCCAAATTTGGTAGATGCTAAACAATGAAAAAATAGCGGTCAACATGAGTTCAGAAGTGGTAAGATTATTCCTGCCTCTAAGAAGCCAGGAGAGTTATATGCAGACTTCCAAGTTCTGCAAAGACAGATGGGGTGCAACAGGGGGGGCTCGGATGGCAAAACAGCCCCTTAGTCTTCCGTTTCCACAATTCCATGTTGATCATGGTTACAGGCAGACGCGGGGATGCTAGTGCAAAGTCCTTCACACCCTGTCTCTCAACCGTGTGCGCTCAGGCTGTCAGACCACTGTAAGTTCCTGGGTCAAGGTCAGTAAGGTAGGGTTTCTAGAAACAAACATGACCATCACCTCTCCCCACTGCGGACCCTAATGTCCAACTCCTTGGCACTTGGGATGACATAATGAAGTCTGTGGGACCAGCCATGATTCACTAGCTTTTGAATTTACCCCTTAGGGCTCTTAACCAGATGTGGGACTGGAAGTCCTGGGTGACCTGGGATTCTGGGACATCCTACCTAGCAGAACACTTCTCTGTTCCACTGCCATCAGGATGGAATCAATCCTAAGTTCTAACTATTTTTATAGCCTCTGGGTTTGTTTGTTTGTCTTGTTTACACATTTATTTCTTTTGTGTGTAGGGGCATTCGTGTGCATGCACATAATGTGTGCGTTTAAGTCAGAGACTTAACTGACCTGTGAGAGTCAGTTCTCTCCTCCCAACATCTGGATTCTGGGGATCAAACTCAGGTTACCTGGCTTGGAGGCTAGTGCCCATACCCAGTGGGCCATCTCACCGACCCCACCCTCAACTTCTAAGTCTCAACTCTTCAAGATGGTCTGAGGCTCAGGCACTCAGTCCCAGCCTCATTTTCACCATCCCTTCCCCAGAATCCTAGTCCTCCAAGTCTATTTTCACCTATGCCTCCACTGACAGTCATCGCTCAGACGGCCACCATTTCTGTAGATCATGAACTAGCCTCTGTAGAAACTATAATGTGAGGAATCAGACTCCACTCACAGAAGAGAGCAGGTAACATGAGAAAAATAAAACAGCATGGAGGGCCTCTGCAAGATGCAAAGTGGCTCAGAGGGTAGATAATATGTTTTTGTTTTTGTTTTTTAAGATAGCAGTATGAGGAAAACAATCATAATAAGATGTTAACTATTTTCACTGCATTTAAGCAAAACTGCACCAGGACTGAAATGGTTGCCTACCACACAAGATCACCAAGTTTCTCTGTAAGCCAGTATTTAGCCTTTTCATACTGACCTCCTCCCACACATCTGCCTTACCCGACAGTGGGTATATATGTCAGCATTTCTGGTTTTGACAGGTCCCCAGCTCCCACAAGTCAGAGAGAGCAAGAACACGTGTGCCTTGTGTCTACATCTCTGTTTACCCCGTGAGCATCTTAGTATTCTGGCTAACTCGATGGCTTCTGTCTGCAAAGGGAGCAAGAGATGACGAGTGTGTGAGTGTGTGTGTGTGTGTGTGTGTGTGTGTGTGTGTGTGTGTGTCAGCGATCGGAGGCTACAGGGAGGAGGAGTGGAGGGCAGGGGAGCTGCTGCTGACTGTAGGCCATAGGCAGCTGACAGGGATGTCAGTCTCCTCGGGATTAACGAAGACTCGGGCTCTGCCTGACAACCACAGTAGACACATGAGCTGTCTCATTCCCTCTAACACCAGTGACCAAGGCTGGTCATCTAACGCTGCCCTAAAATAGATCTTCTAAAGGAAGCAGACTAAAAAACATTTTATTCTTCTCCCTGTTGAACAAACTAGATAAATACACTGTTACATAAAAAACACCAGCTCTTGATCTGCCTAAAATCTCAACTATTTGAGAATAAGGCTTGAGTAAACATGCTCTGTGGCTTCCTGCAATTCAGCACATTGCAACTGAACCGCCAAAATGCCAGATTGGGGAAAAAAATAAAATAAAAAATTGACTTTTCCATCTTCTTTTATTTTTCCCAGTATGGTTTGCAACTTTGTTTTGCTGTTAGGTCCTTTGACTCCCAGGTCCCATCACTGGCCCCAATTTAAAGATCTGCTTTGCATCAACTTACCTGATGTCCTGGCATCAGTCTGGCTCACCTGCCTGCAAGAGCAGAGCTCAGTCTTCCTCGACTCTACTTCATCCTGCCTACATCAAAGGCTTCTCTTAAATATAACACATGGTTCCCTGGAGTGTCCTATTCCCAAGGGACCTCCCTCTACACGCTGCTTGTTTACCATGGAGACAGCATATGGTAATATATGTTTCCTCTCAGGCCCAGGAGCACCGTCAACAACGGTGCCGGGAAGGAAACACAAGCAGCTGTTTACAAGCTTCATAAGAACTTGCGTGTCAGGAGCATCACAAACAGGTAAGGCACGGGAACACAGAGAATTCCTTCCTGAAGCCCCACGCCAGCAGAGGAGCTATTAGCAGCTGGCTGCTGCCTGAGGGAGAGTCCATTTCCTTCAGGGATGTGCAACCTTCCACCTCCTAACCCATCTCTGTAAGTCCTCCATGCTCCAGGAGACGGCCCTACACCTGTGTACACACTGGAAGCACTAACTGGACTCAGTAGGTCAAGCAAAGAGGAAATGAAGTTGGGAGGGAGATATAGTGGTGATAAGTCAGGGAGGAGTTGGAAGGGGAGGTAGAGGGTGGATATGATCAAATACATTATATTCACACATATATTACATATATATTATATTTGATACATGCACACACACATATGCAATGCTCAAAGAATACACTTAAAAATATGTTTTAAAAAGTAATTCCTTCCTGGATGGTAAGAACGTATAATTGGAGGAAGACAGTAACCAGGCTTCCTGTTGCTGTGATTAAAACACTGATCAAAAGCATCCTGGGAGGCAAAGCGTTTATTTCCTATCACACTTTCCGGTAACAGTTCACCACTGAGGGAAGTCAGGACAGGACACTTGAGGCAGGAACTGGAGCAGAGACCAACTTACTGGCTTGCTCAGCTACCTTTCTTCTACAACCCGTGCCCACCTGCCCAGGGAAGTCCCTGCCCACAGTAAACCGTGGCCTTCCTTTTATTATGAATTATGAAAATGAACAATTATGAAAATGCCTTCAGACATGGCTGTAGACTAATCTGATGGAGGCCAGGCCTCGGCTGAGATTCCCTCTCGGCAGATGTGTCTTGGTTTGGGTCAAGTTGGCAAAACTAACCAGCACACAGGTACACAGAGATGTGTTGTCAAGTACACACACAGGACAATCATATATACCGTATCAACAGTGTAGACCAAGGGTCAAACACTAAAGTGAAGATTCTCCTGCTTTCTACGTCCTCAGAACCACGGTTGAAATAAGCCTGTCCAAGGCAACTGCAGCTGGTGATGCTAGATTCCACCTGTGGTCATCTGATCTCAGACTAGTCAGTCTTCTAACTTTGAAAATGGAAGCGTGAAAGGCAAGAAGTGAATGCTGGGGATGGAAAATGATGGACTTTTTTTTTTTTCTTCTGTACTATGCATTATCTGTGCAGATGTTGCCGAGGCGGGTCAAGCACCTCAACACACTAGAAGCTGCTGAGGAAACTTATATTTTCCTGCAGAGAATGGGTGTGAAGTCTGTATGTTTACCAGGCACACCAACACCTTGCTGCACGCAACTCTTGTTGCATTAGCTATGACATGTTACAAAGTTTCAATTAAAAGCAGTTCATCAGGGTAAAAGACAAACGGCCTTCTGAGTCCGTATCTGTGGCATCTGCTTTTGCATCCAATTGCTCTGCCCTTCCAGACATGGAACGAGCGGAGTGCACTCACAGTTCCCCCTCACTGACACTCACACTGACTGTATCAGGGAGTCACTGAATGCCAGGTCTCTGTATTACAGTCAAGTGCTTTTCACAGCAGGCCATCAGCAAGGACACCACAGGAGCACCACTCTGAAATGAAATGGCACTGTGGGTATAGTTTTTATGTGCAATCCTTGTCAGTCAGTCCCCAGCACTGTCTGGTTTCTATGCTGTGGCTCAATATAGCGGACAATCCATAAAGAGTAAGAGACGGGAAACATACAGAATCCATGATGCAGTCACGCTCTGCCACTACTGGAGTGGTGGAGGTATATTATTCCACTTTGAAAAAAAAAACCAACCTCCAAAAGATACACACACACACACACACACACACACACACACAGACATACACAGAGTCACACATATGGACACACAGCATGCACACACAGACACACACTCACATACACACATATACACACACATACACAGACAGACACAGAGTCACACATATGGACACACAGTGTGCACACATAGACACAGCACACACACACACATACACAAACATATGCACACACACAGATATACACAGTCACACATACGGACACACAGCATACACACACATAGATACATACACACCTTGAGCGTGCACGTGCACACACATGCACACATTTGCACTGCGAAAGGAAATGGCAGACAAGTTATTTATGGCAACGAAAAAACTGGGTAAATCCGGGTGAAGGCTGCTATGCTTTCCCACTTTTCTCTCGCATGAGTCAGAGAGTCAAGCATTTAGGAGCCTAATATAAAGTCTGCTTCTAAAGACATTCTACAAGGCATCCTACATGCTTAATTTTCTTTAAACAAGGCACTAATAAAATCACAGTGGCATCTAATACGATTTTTAATTCCTTGAGGGTAGGAGCCATGGCTAATCTCCAGTGTCTGACTGAGTGGGAACATTAGTTTCCCTCTTGGTAGGAACAACCAATAAAATATTCCTAGTCCTACCAGGTTGTATCACTGAAGGTTCCTGAAGGACACGGGCCGCTCCATGGTGAATAACAACACTGGCCAGAGCATCGTCTGTGCTCAGTCAAGACTGATTTCCAAGGTTACGGAGAGCAGAAACTGACAGGAACAGAACCAGCCAACGAAGCAGGAAATTTTAGCAACATCTTGGTCCTGTACTACGGAATGAGTTCGTGTCAGGAGTAGCATATGCAGTATGAAATCAAACCCAAAGCTCACAATGCTGGGAATGCTCAAGTTCCGTGAACCTGCTCCTCAGGGACACCAGAGACTGAACAGTCACAGAGGGGCCCTATGCCAGACCGCGCCACTGAAGAACAGGATTTCATTTTTCAAAGGAAATCTTGATGACAAATGAAAATTTAAGATGAAGTACTTACGAACTCTGGAGTTCGGAAATCCTGCTGATTCTCCAGCGAGCCGAAGCTGGGACAGACAATTGTCTGGTCAAGGTTTTCCAGCACTGAAAATAAAGGAGTAAAGAAAATTAAGTAAAGTACAAACGTCCCTGAATCCACACAGCAACAGGAGAGATGGCAGTCAGCATCTGAGGCCCATTTCAGGTTGAGATATTAACACTCTCCACTACCGACATCTTCAGCAACCATTTCACGCGTGTGGCTAGGTCTCAAAATGCTCTAGGCTCCATCTAGCATGGAAAATCACCAGCCTCTACACAGCAATTAAATGTTGAGTGCAGCTAAGGAACTCATTATCCTGCTAGCCTCTCGGGGAACTGATGAGTCCAGTGAGGACAGTCATTTTTGGTTTTAAAATATATTGAGAAGCAGCACGTGACAGACATTTAATGGGAGCCAAATAAAATTTTCCAGTAGGTACTTTTAACTAGTAACAAACAAGCAAAAATTAATTACAATAATATCATCTAACCCATAACAATCCATTAACATTTGAATACATAATCCATATGAAAAAATTATCAGTGAACCATTTTACAATTTTTGGGACTATGTCTTGGGGATCCGGGATGAATTATAAATATGTGTCTCAGTACAGATGAACCACAACTCAAAAGGTCAGCAGTCACCAGTGACCACTGGCCATTGTATTAGGTGACTGCCGTGTTAGGTGAGCTCGAGGAGCCAAGTCCAGGAAGTGGGTCATTCCATCATGTCTATCCTCATGTTGTCATCAAGACCCTGTCATAAATAAAGGGGCTGGCCCAGTGCAAAGGACACTGGGAAAGCAAACCAATCATAGGCACCGTGTGGGTCTAGAACAAAGAGCTTTAAAGAAACCGGAAGTGAAAAACTTCCTAAAGGAAGAGTTGGGTGCTGGGGGTTTGGTCAGCAGTAGAGCATCTGCCTGGTTCAGTCCTGAGCACTTAAAAAATTTGGAAATTTCAAATAACAATAAAGTGTTGGCTTATACTAGGAATTACGACACAGCCATCTAACTTGGACTTTGTAAAAGCAGATCCTTAATTTAAAGAGGTATGAAACAATCATTAAGTGCGTTGAAAGATCATTAACTGTTTAAAGAGGTCTGAATAGATATTCTCATTTATCGACAGGCCCACATCTCTTCGGCAAGCCACTGACATGAAAGAGGGTCAGGTTAAAAATGTAAAGAGAGCTGAGGCACATGGAACTATCAGCAGCACACATCCTCAAATGTTCCTGATAGAGCAGCTAGACAGGGCCTTTAATTTTCACCTGTGGTAGTAGTATGAATTTTATAAGTCACCACACACCTGACTTCTTGAATACACAAAAAGTTTTTGTGAAATAGCTGGTTGGTTCCTATTGATTAAAAAAAATAAAATAAAATCCCTCTTTTCGCTAGCCTAAAAAAGAACAGCTCAACTTGCATAGGGAAATTCATGAGGGACCCTAAGGTTGTTTACAAAGCCAAGTCATCAGCCAAAAGTCGAGACAATTCATCTGTTTAAAAAAAAAAAAACAAACCCAACGTCAGAATTACACTTTAGATTCCCACTGAATACCTTTGTTTGCACACTAAACTCACATATTAGTGTCCCCTATGACCTGAAAAGAAAGGCCAGGAGATGGGACAGCACAAGCAGGGGCCGCCTCTTCTGAAGAGACCATCAGAGGACCCTCTACATAAGAACCAGAGGAGAAATGGAAAAGAGAGGCGAGAGGAGGCTTGAAGGGCATCTTGCAAAGGAGACGATCAAGGTGGGTGTCCCTGAATAGCCCAGGAGGCTTGCAATTTCCATACAGCCAGTTAAGTTTAGAGCTGATTATTCCAACTGCCAAACAACAGTTATCCAAAATAATTGCATTCCTGCAGACCGCCTTCATAACTTCCTAAAACAGTGGTTCTCAATTTGGGGTCATGACCCTTTCACAGAGGTCATATATCAGATATCTTGCATTACAGTTCATAACAGTAGCCAAACCACAGTTATGAAGTAACAACGGAAATAATTTTATGGTTGGGAGTTGCCACAACCTGAGGAACTGTATCAAAGGGTCGCAACATTAGGAAGGTTGAGAACTACTGGCCTGAACATGATTGACTATACACCAGGCTATGAGAAGTTCTCCATGGATGGAGAACAGCTTGGTTCATACCTGGAATTAAAGACCTAACCTCTCCATAGCATTAACAGTAGAGACAGTGAAGATAATACAAGCGTGGTATTTATGATATATTGCTTTATAAAGTTAATGAAACATCATGCTTGCATATAACTTTATACAACCACTATAAATCTGATGGCGTGACTTCACTTGGCATCTTATCTAAATTCCTATAGGATGAGATGTGCAGTTTATCTATCATGTATCGGAGGTCCAAAGCTCAGTGGCCGTTTCCTCTGGTTCCCTTTCTTCTCCTTTGGAAAGGGAGACTTCAGAAGGTTGTCATCTTGCCTAGTGGCAGAAGAACAAGATGGGGGACCCAGGTGTTCCTCTGAGTCACGGGCAAAGATGTGGAGGCACAGATTTGTGAAAGTACAGAACTCAGAGGTCTGGTTATTTTCACAATGAACACAAGCATGGTCGCAGTTAATGTCAACACGGAAGAGAAAGTGAATTGGGGTAAATAAAAACAAAAATGGCTTTACTGCAATACCGTGTGAGCAGGACAGAACTACAGCTGTTTCTCCTGGGACAGAACACAGCTGAGAGGTAAACGATACAGGATGCTAATATAATAATTAATCTTCCTTTACTCAGAGGCTCAGGAAGTCTTTGGGACTCTCATTTCTGATCATCTCAGACAAATGGGAAAAAAATGCATTTCTTAGCAAAAACAGTTTAAAAATTAAGGTGAAAAACTGAGAATTTCTTATTAAAATGGTGAGGGGATACTTCTGAGAGAACAAACGTACTAACTTAAAAAAAATAATTTTACTTAATAGCTTTTGGAATGTTCAGAACACTGGCTGTTCTGGCAGAGGACCCAAATTCCATTCTTGGCTCCCATGTGGTCCCCAACCCTCTGCAACTCTTCCAGGGGATCTGACACCCACTTCTGACCGCCAAAAGTACTAGGCGCGCATGTAGTACACATACACACAGGCAAAACACTCACATACATAAAATAATATAAAAACGAAAAAAATCATATTATCAACTGTATTACTACAAGTAAAAATCAAATAACTGAATGCTGAGGCCAAAAGAAGCCCATATAATATTCACTTTTGATAAACTTAATAGTAAATCAATCACTTAACAATTATTATAAATGGAAGGAAGTGAGTATATTTTTAAAACTTTATCAATGCAGTTTGTGTAATAAAGTTTGAAGGTGGAGCTGATTCTAACTTATTCAGCACTGTAAAACCAAGGACCCAATAAAACTACATAGGAGTTTGGCCATATTAATGGGCTAATAACAGGACACTGGCAGCCTCGCCAAAAGTGAGAGTCATGTGGTTTCTTGTATACCAATCAGAAAAGGAGTGACCTGAATTTACTACCCTGGTTATGAAGATATAACCTGTACTACAACACTGACTGAGATTGTGATACAAAGTAGCCAATAGAGTCATTATCTATAATCTTATAGCTTTGACAATCTATGACCTACCAGAAAATACACTCAGGAAATCCATGGTCGAAAACCAAAGTGGCTTATGATAAGGAGGACTGTGGAATAGAGGTGAGATTAGAATGAGAAGATACGGTATCTAACATACACTGGCAGGGGCAAGGAGTTGGCTCTAGCCGACTTGTTTATGGAGGTGCTTGCTTACCACTGAAATGATAAAAAACACAGTGGATGCATGTGAGAGCAGGTAATGTCAGGCCTGAGCTGGGGGTGTGACTATGGTGTAAAGAACTTGCCTAGCATGCGCAAGGCCCCAAGTTCAACACCCAGGACTGGGGGGAAAAAAAGAGAGTAAGAATGGCTGGACCAGGTACTGGGAATAATAATAATAAGAAGAAGAAGAATGGCAGGGCCAGGTGCTGGGGAAAAATTTTAAAAATAAGAATGGCAAGGTCAAGTGCAAAGGGCCTGGACTAAGGACCCTGACAGGGCTCAAGTCCTAATGTTATCTGTTGAGTACTGATTATTATCAACATGTTTATCCCAAGCTGGCAATAACAATTTCCCTGGTGATGTCACAGGGCCATGCAAAGATACAAGTGACATTTCAAAAGCAAGCGGTTAGAAAAAAAAAAGTTGAAGGGCTGGAAAGATACAAGGATTAAAAGGACCTGTTGACCTTCCAGGGGACCTGGGTTCAATTCCCAACACTCACAACATCTGTGACTCCAGTCTAAGGGATCCAGCGCCCTCTTTCTGGCCTCCCAGGAGGACCAGACACAAACATGGTGCACCGACAGACAGGCAGGCAAAATACCCATACTTTAAAAAGAATAATTTTTAAGTGAACACTATATAAATATAAATTAACTTTACATATAAAAACTCAATATGAAAAACAGAGAAACTGCAAAATTACTGGGCATACTATTTTGTGCCCGGCATTTCCAAAAGTCTGATCTATTTATTCCTGTTTTTGTCCCCAACCTTAAATTATTATTCATCGTCTGAGGATTATCAGTCACCTCAAGTCAACAACTAAAAGCTAAACAATTGGACTGTGAATCAGTCTGATTCCAAAACTGTACATTGTTTAGATGTTTTTGTCTTCTGGGTTACTAAAAATAATCCAAAGACATCCTATTAAACATGAGTTGATAAGAGATTAAAGTAGCATTGTAGATAGAAATCAAAAGAATATCAGAAAAAAAAACAAAAAACAACAAAAAAAACTTTGCCAACAGATGGCCAGATAGAAACAGACTAACATGTCAGGTGAGGTGGCACTCAGGAGCACTCAGGAGGTGGAGGCAAGATCACGTGTGTCAACCCAGCCTTGGCACATAGCAAGTTCGCAGCCAGCCCGGGCTACAATGAAATCCTTCCTCTAAAAATAAATAAACAAACTAATATGACTTGAAAACCAAAGGGGGAAAAAACAATCGATCAATAAAATTGACTGGTAGCAGTTACAATTAGAAGAGCATTCATTCATTCATGCAGAAGCACTACAAAATCAAGAGATGCTGGCAAGCCTGCAGACTCAGGAGCTAGGTGAGGAGCATGTGCATATGTAATCTGTAATTACAAGTAATTATGTGATTATAAGTAATATGAGTAATTACTTATACATGGGCTTTTTGTGGTGTTGGGGACTGAACACAGACCTCAAGAGTACAGCCATGAAATGAGTACAAATGATCCCAAGGAAAAAAAAGTAAGTTAAAGGAATGACCTCCTTCATCATGGAAAAGCAGACATATTCATATACCCAGACAGGGCAGGATGTCTAATGGCCTACCAGGACGTTCTACACCTGGAATTTTCTCCTCCCACTTGATAGAAGCCTCCAGAATTTGGATCTTTGGGTATATGATACTTGATCCCAAAGCCTGCCCTCACCAGCCACTAGGCTAACACACTTGAGACATTCTTCTCAGCATGCTCTGCCTTCCAGAAGTGCTGGCCTGCCCCACCTCACTCCTATGTCACTTAACCACCAAGTTTACCCATCCCACACCATCCTGGAAGTCACATTTGGTCTCCAGCTTCCAACGTCCCTTTCTCTGGTCTCAGTTAAACAGTATCCATTGTATCTTGGTGACAAGTGAATGGTGCCATTTCTCGTACCAAGAGGAGGCCATAAGGTTATAGATGGTTACATCAGAACTTTAAAATAGGTTTACTCAGAGACATAACTGAGAAGAATATTAATAGGGGAACTTTAATGCTTTGTTTTTTGTCAACTTAACAAAATCTAGTGTCACCTGGGAAGAAGAACGTTGTAGAATATTATTTTAAAGTGTGTTGCTTTTGTTTATGTTACCTTTGTCTAACTCTGTGAAGCTGTGTTACTTTGCCTGTCTAAAAGACCTGATGGTCTAATAAAGAACTAAATGGCCAATAGCAAGGCAAGAGAGAGAGAGATAGATGGGGCTAGCAGGCAGAGAGAATATAGAGGAGAAATCTGGGAGGAGCAAAGGAAGGAGCCAGAGTAGGAGGAAGACATCAGGGGCCAGACACCAGCTACACAGCAAGCCACGGAGTAAGAAACAAAGAAAGGTATACAGGAATAGAGAAAGATAAAAGCCCAGAGGCAAAAGAGGGATGGGATAATTTAAAGTTAAATAAAGCTAGCTAGCAACAAGCCAAACTAAGGCCAAACATTTATAAGTAAGAATAAGCTTCCATGTGTGATTTATTTGGGAGCTGGGTGGCAGACCCAGCAAAAGAGCAAAAACAGACAACAGAAGATCTTCAATTAGGAATTGCCTCCATCAGACTGGTCTGTGCTGGTCCCATTCCTGAGCAGATGGACCTGGTGTATAGGAAAGGTAGTTGAGGAAGCAGGGGAAGTGGGCTGGTAAGCAGCATTCCTCCACGGGGCCTCCTTCAGTTCCTGCATCCAGGATCCTGCCCTGAGTTCCCTCAGCAATAAACTGTTGTTGCCCCAAAGTACAGGTGAAATAGAGCCTTTCCCCATCAAGTTGCTTTTAGTCAGCATTTTTTTTTTCAAGACAGGGTTTCTCTGTGTAGTATTGGTGCCTGTCCTAGAACTCACACTGTGGACCAGGCTGGCCTCAAAATCACATAGATCTTCCTGGCTCTGCCTCCCAAGTGCTGGGATTAAAGGCGCCTGGCCTTAGTCAGCATTTTATCACAGCAATAGATACAAACTAGAGCAGGAACATAAAATACAAAGATGGGAATGTTCTTTCAAGGGGTACCATGCTGTGCTTACTACTTGAATAGTAAGGTCCTAGACTTGAATAGTAAGTCTAGCCCCACAGCTCAGGCAGAACTCTCAACCCAAGTCTCAGTGTTCTTATCAACAAAATACAGATTATAATACGTTCATCAAAAGGTCAGCGCGGAGAATAAACCTACAGAGGCAAATACAACAAACCCTATAAAATGCCGGCTGACACTTTACATTGCGTTCCACTGGATTTCAACACCCTTACCCTTGTTTGGCACTATTTTTCCTGCTACCATCTATCTTCATCATCGCTACCCTTCATCTCTTTCTTAAGTTCTAAACTAAACTGCAAGCGTAGGAAGGGGGTGGGGTGTAAACTTAGCTAATATTTTTGAATGGCAACAATGTCCTCAGCACAGCTGGCTACTTCTCTTACGAGAAAAGAAAAATCCATCAGAAGATATCTTTGCTGAATCTGAATGAATCCATCTCTCACCCCACTTTGGTACTGGCATGGACATGCAATGATTGCAAAACATGCAAATGTGGGGTCTGCATGCAGTCAGGGCTGGAATGCAAATGCCAGGTTCAAACCCAAGGCTTCCACACAGCACCTTGTCTTTCCCCTCCTGCCCTTCCCTCTCCATCTTTTTCTAACACTGATAATTTTGGAATCATCTACCTCTCCTACTTCCAAAAATAAGAAGGGAGGGAGAGAGAGTGTGTCACGCTAAGGAAGTTTCTCATTCCCGGTGGGGACTAGGAATATACATACAACTGTAACATTCTGTGATTTATAGAACTAAATATCTCCCTTGAATCATCCCCCCATCACCATGCTTCCCTTCCTGAATGCTGCATAACCAGGGATGCTGCTGCTCAGAAGCTGAGATCATCCTCAACTTCTCCGTTTCCCTCCATCCTTCCACTCCATCCGTCATAAAATCCCATCTTTTCCACTTTCGGACTCATAGCATCTCCTGTCTGGAATGCACAACCCTCAGCCCTCACGGAAACCCATGTCTATTAAAGACACTCAGGGAATTGACAAATGACAGAACTTACTGTGAGTTCTCTGTCACTCTAGCGGAGCTCTGTCCTGGTTAGTTTTGTCAGTTTGACCAAAGTTATAGTCATCTGAGAAGAGGGAACCTCAACTGAGAAAATGCCCCATAAGACTGTCTTGTAGGTAAACCTATAGTGTCATTCCCATTGATTGATGATTGATGGAGGAGCCCCGCCCACTGTGGGAGGTGCCACCCTTGAACAGGTTCCTGCCTTGGCTTCCCACGATGATGGACTGTAAGCTGTAAGCCAAGTTGCTTTCGGTCAGTGTGGTATCACAACAATTAGAAGGCACACTAAAACAAAAAGTGGTACCACGTTCATAGGGCATTTCTGTAGCAGACTTGACCATGTTGTTTGGGAGAGGACTGTGGAAGGGGTTTGGAACCTTGGGCTCGAAAAGCCATTGGGTGTTCAGAGCTTACTAAGCAGTTGTGAGAACCTGGAAGATAAGGCCTGGTTTGTGAGGATCCAGAGGGAACTTGAGGAGTTCTTCAATGACTCTATCAAGGTTGTTCATGTGCTATTCTGAATTAAGAGTATGTGCATCTGGTTGTTGGTTGGTCTTTGGTCTTTTTGGGGGGGCCCACCACCCAGCTCCCAAATAAATCACTCACAGAGGCTTATTCTCACTTATGAATGCCCAGCCTTAGCTTGGCTTAGTTTCTAGTCAGGTTTCCTTAACTTAAATTATCCCATCTACCTTTTGCCTCTGGGCTTTTCCTGTTCTCTTATGTCTGTAAATCTTACTCTTACTCTGTAGCTTGCTGTGTAGCTGGGTGGCTGGCCCCTGAAGTCCTTCTCCTTCTCTGGCTGCTCGATCTTAGATCCCTCTTCCCAGATTTCTCCTTCTATATATACTCTCTGCTTGCCAGCCCCACCTATCCTTTCTCCTGCCTTGCTATTGGCCAGTTCTTTATTAGACCATCAGGTGTTTTAGACAGGCACAGTAACACAGCTTCCCAGAGTTAAACAAATGCAACATAAACAGAAGTAACACACCTTAAAATAATATTCTACTATAGCATCTGGTTGGCTGGAGCTGAGAAATCAGATGTGATTAAGAAGAGACCAGCATCACTGAGATGAAATCTTCAGGGAATGTTCCTCAGAGTCAGCAGTGTCCAGAGTGGGCCAAGGCAGCATCTCAAACTGACAGCTGAATTAGGTAATGTGTAACAGTCTCTCAACTCCCTCACAGGATACTGGTTTTGAGGGCACAAAGGAGTCATGGAGAACAGCTGAGCCTTGGCACTGTGAGAGGTCAGGAGAGGCCACTGGTGAAGGTGCAGCCTCAGTGGCAGTGGAGACCCCAGGATGGAAGGGGTCATGGAGAAAAGCTGAGGCTTGGCACCATGCAGCAGGATCAGAGTCCTTGAACAGAGGCCAGGGGGCCTCTGGTGAAGGGGTAGCCATGGAGGGGAGCCTGCCTGGCCTATAAAATGTGCTGGGTGAGCTGTGGGGGCCAGGGCCCAGGAGGTGGAGCTGCCCAAGTGCTTTGGTTCCAGAAGATCATGAGTGAATCCTAGGTGCAAGACACTAAGCTGCGAACTGAATTTATAGTTTGGTTTTACTTTGTTCAGACTGTGGTTATACACTGGTTCTTACCTCTTGAAATACGAAGTATGTAATCTATTTTTTATTTTACAGGAGCCCGCAGTTAAGAGACTGTATTTTCAGAGAGATTTTAGACTTTTTAGAGAGACTTTGGATGTTCTAAAGAGACTAGACTTTTAAAGTGCTGACTTTTCCTTTAAAAACTGTGGGATGTTCAAACTTACACTGTGTTTTATACTGTAATATGAACATGACATCTTTGGACAAAAGAGAAAGGGAAGTTTATGATTTAATAGTGATGTGTTTGTGTGTCGCCTTGACAAGCAGTCAGGTGTGTTGGTTAGTTTGTTGTTGTTTTTTTTTTTTTTTTTCCAACTCGACGTGAGCTAGAGTCATCTGATAAGAAAATCTCAATGTACAAAATGCCCCATCAGACTGACCTAGGGGGCATTTTCTTGATTGATAAATGACGTAGGAAGCCCCGGTCCACTGTGGGTGGTGCCATCTCTGGGCAGGCAGTCTTCAGGTGCCTGGGGTGTATAAGAAAGTAACCTGAGAAAACCAAGGAGAGCAAGCCAGTAAGCAGCACTCCTCTATGATGTCTGCTTCAGTTCCTGCCTCCAGGTTCCTGCCTCGAGTTCCCACCCTGGCTTTCCTCTATGATGGACTAAAACTGTACACTGAAATAAACCCGTTCCTCTCCTGTTTTTGTCCATGATGTTTTTATCACAGCTGTGGAAAGCTAAGTAGGATGAGTTAGTTCCCAGTGCCCTGTCATTCTTCTCAGTGAATGTAGTTACTTACATCAGAAGGAAGTTCTATCTCCAGACACACTGAGCCACAGTGAGACTTGCATACGCAAAGAAGGCATGGTGGCACGTCTCTTCTAAACACTATTCCTCAAATACCTGGCAAACCCTTGCAAGAAGGAAAGGACTCAAACTGCTTTTCACTCTACCCAGTTCTCTAGAGCATCACCAAACTCCCCTACCAAGAGCCCAAGGCATTCCACAGTAGAACAAAACGGGAGGAAGCCTCTGGCCCTCTTGGCTCCAGGCCAAGAGAAACCATTTCTAAAGGTGACTTCCATTCCACAAACATCCCTAGCAGCATCCCTAAGAAGAGCTCCGGTGAGCACCACCCTTGCACACCCCCTGTTTAGTGCCCATCTGGGCTCCTCTCATAAACATGCTTTGTCACCACATCCTTCCCCAATAACTCAGCTCGGAATACATCTCAGAAGCCCAACATGTCTGCTTCAGAAGAGCTGAAAACACCATCACACTGTTCATTCTCACAGCCTACACGGCTAGTTCGTGCTTTACAGCGTCCCTGTGTGTGCGTGCCGTGAACTCGCAAGAGACACACCGAAGTCATTTGTTCTTTTACCAACTTAGCAGTTTCCAGCAGTCACATATATACACATTACTGATGTTAGCCAGCTTTCGGTGGACCATTTAGTGGCACTAACAGTTGCCAACCGTTACCACTTATTACCAAATCAATCACCCAAGAGATTCTGTAACCATTAGGCAATAATTCCCAATTCCCCTTTCCCTCTATCGGACAACCTCTAAAATCTTTCTGTTCCTATTCATTTGCCTTCTACATATGGCATACGCCTGGACTCCTACAGTGTCCGTCTTTTATTATTACTGTATGTGTATAGGTATTTTGCCCACATGTATGTTTGTGCACCATGTACGTGCAAGTGCCCACTGAGGCTGGAAGAGGGCATCATATCCCTTCAGAACTAGAATTAAGAGACGGTTGTGAGCCACAGTGTGTGTGCTGGGCATCGAACCTGGGTCCTCAGGAAGAGCAGCCAGTGTGCTCTTAACCACTGAGCCATCTCTCCAGTACAGCGTCTGTCTTAGTATTTCACTTTAGTGTAGTATTCTGAAGTTTCAGCCATGATCCCCCCCTTTTTTTATGATTGATTCCATTGTCTACATTTACCACATTTTGTTTGAACACCTATCTGCTGTTGAATACTTGGGTTACTTCGATCTTTGGGCTATAACAAACAGATCCTCAGTGAATCTGAGCAGACATCTAAGTCCCTGTTTTTCAATTCTTCTGAGTTTAAACCTAGAGCTGGAATTGGGGAGTCGGACAGTACTTCTTAGCTTTTAGAGGAGCTACCAAAACGTTCGCCAAGGTTGCTGGTGTGTGACAATCCCATTCACAATGTCTGAGTGTTCTAATGTCCCCATGCCCTTGTTCTTTTCTGCGCTGATTGCTTTTTTCAGTAGCAGACATCCAGGTAGGTGCGAAGTAATCCTGAGGGTTTAATTTGCACGTGTTTAATGACCAGTGTTGCTGGGATACGTTTCCCTTGCTACTGGCCATCTGTACATAGTCTAGAGAGACTTGCCAGCTCAAGACCTTTCCCCAGTTTTCAGATGAGTTGTCTTTTTGTGGAGCACAGGAATTATTTATGTACTCTGGGTACTAAAGACTGTCTAGATACATAATTTCTGATTATTATTCCTTTAAAAAAAGTCTCATTTCTCAACAATTCCCTTTGATGCATATGTTTCTAATTTTGATGATATCTGTTTATAGCTCTTTTGTTGCTCCAGCTTTTTGTGTTTCTCCAAAAAGCCACTGTCAAATCCAAGGTCATGTAATTTGTCTTTGTTTTCTTTTAAGATATTTATGGTTTTAACTCTTACAGTTGGATTACTGATGGACTTTGAGTTAATTTGTATATAAAGTTCGAGGTAGGAACTCAGCCTCACTCTGTGTGTGGAAATTCAGCCAACACAACACCACTTGTTAGAGACCCTTCACTCCTCTCTTCCCTTGTGGAAAACTCAACCAGCACAAAGGTAAGACTTTACTTCTGGACCCAGACTCCGCTGTGGCGCCACACTGCTGATGGCTGTGGCTTTGCATTAAGTTTTAAAATCAGGTCATGTGAATCTCCCAACTTTCTCCTTTTTCAAAACTGTCTTAGTACTCTGAGGCCCTTTGAACTCCACACAATCAACTTTTATATTTCTATAAACTTTTCCCATTTAATACACACCTTTAAATTAAAATAATGTATTATATAACTGAAGAGTAATGTTATTTAACTGTGCTGATTTGGCATTTTTGTTTTCTAAGTTATGGCTGCAAGAGTTGAGGCTCTATAAAAGACAAATGGTATTCATTATAGAAATATATTTTAAGCACATCTTGGAAGGCTCACTCTCACTTTACATCTGAGGGGTCCAGTCTCCTAGGGCCCCCAGGGTTCCCATTGCACACCACCCTGGCTTTGCTGTTGGCTAAGGCTCAGGTGAAATTTGGTCTAGTCATTGGCCTGTAGGTTTCTCAATTATAGTGACTGTATATGTCCTGGGAAGGAAAGAAGACACCATTCAAACTGCTATTGCCCATAAACTCAAACCATATTTGAGGCATAACTCCATGTCCAATCTTACCAGAGTAGGCCTGATTTCAAAATGAGTTTTTACAGCCTGAAAAAAATTAAGACCATAGAAATGAGAGGAAATAACCAACAAAAAGGCCCGTACAAGTTCACATCCCCTTACTTTAAATCTTCTAGAACAAAATTTTTCATCTTGAGAATTCAGAATGTATAAACAAAAGAACTCTTCCATGTGTTCATTGTGTATTGAGACGCAGCCTCAGCAGGCCCTGGAACAACACCCTTAAGCACTTCATCAAGTGGGCTCACGTCTGCCGGGTATAACAATCAGAGGGATGGCCAGAAAACTCCTTCCAGCACTTTCTGAATGTTTACTGTAAGGGATTATGAATCTGTAAGAACTAAGAATGCTTCCCCCACAGGACAACAGAATGTAAACCCCATCACAGCGGGCTGCCATAGACATGCGGAGCAGTAAGGAGGCCAGTTCCTCAGAATGGAGACCAGCTGGAAAGGGGAAGGGGGACCACAGCCTCTAACCACCTCACAGGCTGAGTCCCCACCACACCAACACCACCTAGCAATCACCTACAAACCACTCTAGGCCAGGAAATGAATCCTAAATTTGGGTAAAGGGGGAAAAAAATGATACAGTATTTTTCATAACTAAATTAGCAGAAAAAAAGTTACCAAAATCTGTATTAGTGGAGTACACACATGTTTTGGAGTTTTCAGTTTTGTAAGAAATCTGATGCATCACAAAATCTTTAATAATTGTTATACTTCTTGTTTTTATAATTATAAAGGAAGCAATATTTGGGTGCTTGAATCTTTCAGAACGATATGATAGTAAGAATGGGTTGTTTTAAATAGAGAAGTCACACAGAAAAATTGTAATGTATTTCTGTGGTGGTGTGGGGAGTAGGAAGCTATATTATGAAACTGGTTTGTCTCCTACCTCAAAAAAATTGAAAACAGAAATTCAAATAGATATTTGCATACCACGTGTAACAAGGTATTATTTACAACAATGAATGGTTGAGGCTATCCACGTCTATCAACAGATGAATAACAGACAAAATGTGGCCTGTACATACAGAATCCTGCTCAGCATAATGGGAAGGAAATCTAAATATGCTACACATGGGAGAATCTTGAGCATTATGCTAAGTAAAATAAGCAGTCATAAGATGATAAATATATGATTCCATTTATATGAAGTACCACAGAGGTCATCTCCACACAGACATGAAATGGAATGGTGGTTGTCAGAGGAGGGGAACATGGGGAGCTAGGTTTAATGGGTGTAGTTTTCTATCTGCAAGATGAAAGAGTATGGAGTAAGATGCGGGAGGGATGGATATACCACGATGTGAATGTATTATATGCCCCTGGGCTATATAATTACAAATGGTAAGATGGTACATTTTAGGTTATATATATTTTACCACAATGAAAAAAAAAGGTGTCGACCATCTATTACCTGATGTGGATTGGACTGCACAAGGCAGCAGGAACTGTCTGCACACAGGGCAGCTCAGCCCATGCCCCACCCCCTCAAACTGAACCCTTTCCAGGCTGGAGACCAGCACAGCACCACGGTGGGTGGGAATGGGTGGAGACCTCACATGGTGTCAAGATCCCAACTCTCCCCTCTGGCCAGGGCCATAGGCCAATAAAGTGCACAGTGTGTGATTTTTCCAGGAGGAAACAATGCTTCTATGTATCATAGGGCCTAAGACTTGGTGGGAATAAAAAGAAAGTTAAGCAAAATATGAAGTGCCGAGTCAAGGGATTTTAAACTTTTTTAAAAACATTTGTACTTTCTTTCTTTTTTTTTTGTTTTTTTTTTTTTTTTTTTTTTTTTTGTTTTTTTTTTTTTCTAGACAGGGTTTCCCTGTGTAGCTTTGCACCTTTCCTGGATCTCGCTCTGTAGACCAGGCTGGCCTGGAACTCACAAAGATCCGCCTGGCTCTGCCTCCCGAGTGCTGGGATTAAAGGCGTGCACCACCACAGCCCGGCACACTTGTACTTTCTACAATGGCGGCCAAACACAACCACACCAGAAGCACGTCATCTTAGCGCATCTACCCTCCATTATGCCTTTCACAAGAAAGAGCCTTGCAAACGCCCGGCTCTCCCATTCACCCTCCACATCCTGTTCCTCAATGAACCGCATCGGGTGAAGGGGCTGCACCCTGAAGCCAGCTACTGACTTCTCCACTCCCATGGGCCTAGAAAAAGCAGCTACGACTCAAGAGTCCTTCACATCTAAGCTCTTTCCAGCCAAATCATGACATCCAACACCAGCCCGAGCTGGCAGGATCAGTGCCATCACTACCTCTGCACCTCTAAGGAGGCGCAGAGAAGTCAAACACTGTGTCTAAAGTCTGAACCCAGGATCTGAACCCAGGAGCTCAGGGGTCAGACGTCTACACCACCGCCTTTGGGTCTTCCGCCATTCTGCCTCTTTTCTCTCTGTACTCTCCACTGTCATCTAAGTCCTGAGTCCGCACTGAGTCTGAGTTCTCTGAGAGCACAGTGTTGCCCTTGTTCATAGCTGAACGAGACTACAGTAGTGTCCCAGCTGCTAGGCACTCTGTAATGTCCTGTTGATGGCTCCGCAGAGGAATGCACACTGTCTATAAGGGCAGTTGTTGGAGGCAGGCAGATCTGAACTCAGACCCCAGACTTACCACTTCCTAACTGACCTGGGCAGCAGAGACTTCGGTTAGCACCTAAAATGGAACAATCCTTCCCACCCAGGCTTGTTTTGAATAAAGTATAGTGTGTGTGATATTTTAGCTTGGTGCCTATACATGGGAAATACCCAGAAAGTTCTCATACTGCAAAGAAGAAGAAATGCAAATGGAGAAGGTTGAGAAAGATGCTTCCAGCAGCTTATTGCATGCCCTGATACAGCAAAAATTAAGGAAGTATGGGGTTGAGAATACAGTTCAGTGGCAGAACTCCATACTACAGAAAATAAGAAAGCATGCAAAAATGTGCAAATATCTCCCTGCCCCCTGAAATGAAGAGGACTCAAAGGAGTGAGCTCCATCCAAATCCCATTTTCATGCACTCACCATTGAATGCTTTTCTAAGTTTCGGACATAAGGAAATGTTTTAAGTCACTATTTAATAAATAACAGACTAAGGGAGACAACAAAAGTTCTATCCCAAAGGCTCCATTTTGTTGTTGTTCAAGTTAACATTTCAGAGAAGATAAAACTGAACAGCTCAGGTGATCTGAGTTCAGCCAGTCACCACGTATGTGTTGC
>CABHPP010095205.1:0-47730 GCA_902168425.1 Peromyscus attwateri
ATACATACATACATACATACATACATACATACATACATACATAAAGGTTTTTAAAGCAGCATAGAGAATAGTGTAGACTATTCAGAAAGCAGTGGCTGAATTGCACACTGAGCCCCCAGTCCTTACCTTCTCCACATCTCCCAGGCCCTCTGTGTCAAGCAGAACTAGGGTGTGGTCTGACTTCTGGGGATGCGGGACACACCACATCCAGAGCCCCTTGGTGTGAGACTGCACTGTGGAGCCCAGAGAGAAGCCTGAAAAGCAGAGAGGAACGGAGGGATTAGAAGTGTAGGAACAAGTGCTTCAAAAAGTGATAATAAAATTAGCATAATCGAAGAGAAAACATGGCTCAGTGGTTAAGTGTGCTTGCTCTTCTTGCATAGGACAAGAGCTCTGTTCTCGGCATCTACGTAGCAAAATCACAACTGTCTATGACTTCAGTTTCAGGGAACCTTATGTCCCTTCAACTTCTGTGAATATTAGGCATGTTTGTGGTATACAGATGAAATACTTCTACAACTAGAATTAAAATAAATAAATCTCTTTTGAAAAACCAGCACAATCAAGTCAGGAGAATGAACTGAAACCAAAGCTGGTGCTGATCTCACAGTCAGAGTCATGACAGAAACTCAGTTTTCAGAGATGCAGAATGCAATGGTCTCCAGGCTTGCATCAAGGTTCCACAGAAAATGTGCAGCAGGGTCAGTCTCTCATGTGCAGCTCCTGAGCTTGCTGTGTGAGGCTGTGGGGTAAAGCTGAAGTAACAGTGGAGACCCAAGAAGTTAGAGATGCCAAGATTGGGATGTCCACTGAGGAAAGCTGGAGTCAATGAGTGGACCTAACCCTAGAGAGAGCCATTGTGTCCTGTAAACAGCAGGAACCAGGAGGCAGGGTCTGCAAGCTGCTGTGCTCTAGAGAAGGCCACCACATGGCCATATATGCTGCACATGGAGCTACAGGGTTATGTTCGTCCTTCTGGGTTCAGTCTTGCTATGGTGTGTCCTGTCCTTCCTGTCCCCCTGAACACTGCAAATGGGGATGTTTATTCTGTGACATTGTAAATTACAGGTTTTCTTGAGTCTCAGATGTCATGGTGGACTTTTACCCAATGTTAGAACTATAAGACTATGGGGACTTTTGAAGTTGGTCCAACTGCATTTTGGAGTCAGGAGCAGAATGTTATGGTTTAAATGTAAATGTTCATCATAAGCCCATGTATTTGAACACTTGGTCCCCAGTTAGTGGCACTGTGTTGGGACTTGTGGAAGCATTAGGAGTTAGGACCTGGCTGGCAGAGGGCAGGCCTTTTAAGGTTATTGCTGGCCTTGCTTGTGGCCCTCTGCTCTCTGCTTCCTGGCCAGCCATGATATGAACAAGCCACAAGCTCCTTCCACTACACATACAGCCACAAAGTCCTGTCTCCCCTGCCATAGTGGGCTGATATCCCCAGAATTGTGAGCAAAGTAAACCCTCCTTCCTCACATGGCTGCTGTCAGTCATTTGATCAGTGATGAGACTAATACAACCTAGAAAACCTGAAAGCCTGGACTCAGCCAGGTGTCTCTATAGTCATCTTCATGTCAGCATCGTTCAGAGTACTCAACTGTCTTGTCTACAGGTGAATGGATGAGGCAATGTTAGATATACTTTATCACTGAATTTCAAAAAGGAAGAAAACTTTGACACACATTCTCACAGTGACAAACCTTGAAGGTGTCATGTTAAATGAAGGAACCATTCACAAAAATCCCATAATTGTATGAGTCTCCTTATTCATGTGGTATTCCTAGGACAGCCAAATTCATAGATACAGCATGTAGAATAGTGGTATAGGATGGGCAATGAACTAGTTCTTAAGATGGATGGTGGAGATAGATGCATGAATTTGTTTAATGCCACAGAACCAGATACTTAAAAAATTATGAAGATAAATCTAATATAATTTACAATAATAGAAAGTCAATACATATAATATAGATAGCCGCTTTAACCTTAAATATCAGTAGAAACTTTATTACATGACTGTTTTACCAATACTTTAAAGTTTATTAACACATAAATTAAATTATCTTTATTACTGTCTTTCTCCATCTAGGAAATGAACAAGTTGTGTTTTTGGAAGGTAAACTAGGGGTCAGATGCGGTGGTACAGGACTGTAATCAGCTCTCAGGAGGCCAAGGCAAGGGGATCATGAGTTCAGGGTCAGCCACAACTACATGCAGAGCTAAAGGCCTGCTTGGACTATATAGCATGACCTTGTCTCAAAAACAAAAGCAAACAGACAAAGCAACAGCAAAAAGGATCCCAACATCCAACTGAGACTGGAAGATTAAATTCTTCACACTCTCATGCAGGAAGCAGACAGTGTGAGTGGACACAGGGGACCCAGCTCAGCTGTGTTGGTGGCACTCACCTGTTTTCTTCCCAGCCAGCTTGTTCATCAAGTAGGATTTGCCTGTGCGGTAAAGGCCCACGATGGCCACCACCACCACAGGCTGCTCGATGGCAGACAGGATCCCTAGGGCCTCCTGGTTGGCTGTCAGTTGCCCTTCCACGTTCTCAATGAGGCACACAGGGCCTGGCATGTGGACCTCTGAGGCCATTGTGCAGGCTTGTCCCCTGTCTAAAGAGGGAGGAATAAGATTAACTAGAATCTTATTTGTTCACTCCGAAGTAGAGTTATGAAACTCTAAAAAAAACACAACATGCATCAGAGACATAGGTTAAGAAGAACCTGTATAGTTTTAGAATCTTATAAGATATTATTGAGGAATTTCATTTATTGTGACACTGACAGCATTCTACTGCTCACATAACACAAAAATATTCTGTTTAATTTTGCACTGAAAAATTTCCTTCTTAAAGATTTTGTACTAGACATCAAATGGACAATGAAATCAGATTTAGAGAAATTATTTTATATTGCAGCTTATATAATCAATCAAATATCCATTTATTCATTAGTTTACCATATGATGAATAATCAATTTATAATGAATAAAGACCATGGAGTTAATGCTTCATTGTTTGATGCATGCCCTTACACAAATTCTAGATGTTATAAAGTATGTTCATTCTAGGTTTCCGAGTAGTTATACCCATGTTGTGTCCCGAATTTCTAGAGATTATATCACTCTATCTATCCTAGTAGTTATTTTCATGTCATGGTCATTAGTCTCTATCCACAGAATTAATCACATTGCCATTCATGGAAGAGAACCAACATAATGTGTTTTTTGCAAGATTTATGGAAATATGTGACAGTGACTCTTCCAAAGAAATAGTTGTACAAGAGCAGTGCCCTGAAATTTAAACTTCATTAGCTATGAATGAGCAATGAATAAAAACTAGTCTCACAGCAAAGGAGAATTTGCAAAATAAACCCAACTATGCAAATACTGGATATTGCAGAAAGCAACTCTGATGTAAATATCGAGAAACTGGAGAGCTGGTCAAGACCACAAGAAAGAAAGTGGTTCAAAGAAATCACTTCTTGCCATTCTCCTTTAGGTTTTCTGTTTAGTTTTCATTTGGTAGAGAAAGGAGAAATGCAAGAGGAGGAAGAAAAACACTGGAATCAGAGGCTAACAGCTGACCATACAGAACAAGACTATTATTAAACAGGAATGTGATGAGTGAGAATGGTACCTGGACTGGGGTTCTGGTCTCCAGAAGACAGGAACAAGTGCCTGAGGGCCTGGAGTTGGGGACAGTGTAAGCAGACTTTGTCCTCAGCCTTTTGTGCACAGAGTTCTTCTAAGAAAGCTGTTCACAACAGAATAGGTGCTGATCCTGCAGGAGAGGGTTAAGAAGTAAGTGGATATGAAGAATGAACCCATCTTCTGACTGAAGGAGGAAATTCACGTGGCAGCCAAGATTAGATGTGTGATGGATACGCCCATCTTTCATCTTTCACTAGGAGATTCAGCTGTGAACTGAGGTTCCCAGAAAACAGCCACAACTCTATAAAAGAACCCACAAGGCTGACTGATTAGAATTTGTGTGATTGTGGAGAGTTGGGATGTTGTAAAGTCTGGAGCCAAATTTTCCTAGGCAATCTTTTATGGTGATATTTTCTTTGTACCAAAATGTTATTTGTATGTTAATAAATAAAGTTGCCTGGGGGTCAGACCTATTAGCAAGCCATAGGAAAGCAGGGCAGTGGTGGTGTACATTTGAGCTAGGTAAGTCTCTGTGTGTCCAGGGATATAGCCAGCATTGGATACACATGCCTTTAATCTCATTACCAACCATAGAACACCTGGAGGTCTATACAGACAGGCTGTAATGAGGCAGTCCTGTGGTTGGGTTTACAACCAATGAGAAGGCAGAACAGAGACTATATAAAGACTTTAACACAGGAAGTACCAGCTCCTTCGGAGAGGTAGGACCACTGCAGGAGGAAGGGTAAGGTTTTGGCTCTTAGCTCTGACCTCTTGGCTTTCTTCTTTGCATTGGTTCTGTGTTTCTTATTTATACGACGGTTGGATACATCTACAATCTTTAGCTGACTCCATGGCCGTTTCTTGCATCAGAAGGCTTGTAGCAAACTCCTTTTTCGGCACATTCTGCCTGCCCCACGTTGCCACCAATGCATTTTAAAAGTACATTGATTTATGACTTTCTTTATTCTGTTGCTACAAAACTTCAAGAAACTTGCCAAGTTGGAACATGGTATGTGTGGTAGGCAGAGCTTGTGTTTCTGGGCCATCGATCACTCATATTCAGCTCTAGAACAGATCATATCTCTTATTCCCTTTGTGTTCCTACATCAACACTGTGTTTCCTCTATTTGTCCTTCACCATAGCAGTGGCTGTTCACCCTGCATCTCATTTTGTTTCCCTCATGAAAATCAGCCACAGGCAGCCCTTTCTGTGCCAGCTCTGCTCCATCACTGATCATAGCCATTTAACTGTGTCCCTGTCAGCAGAGACAAGGTGAACACCAAGGAAGACAATCCCAGTGCCTGTCCTGCCCTGTTTCAACCACATGGCTCCTGGTCCCCTAACTCATAATGAGTACAGTGGTGTCCCTTAGAGCCTGGCTGCCCTGATAATATGACCTAGGGTTCATTTGCCATGCCCAGGAGCAGCCTTTTCTAGTCATAGTAGTTCTTACAAAATGAATTAACCCTCAAAAATGCCATCTCATTCCTGCCCAGGTTATGGCCACATGTTCCGAATCAGAACTCCTCAGACCTCGAAAGAGCAAATGTCCCTTCTTACCTGCCTTTGCTGCTCAGTTGGTGGAAGGGCTCTGCCTCTTGTCTTTCATGTCCTCCTGCAGTCTGGAGAGGCTTTCTGCATTCCCCCAAGTGAGCAAATGTTGAAGAGCACTGTAACTTTTGCAGTGGGGTGAAGCACTGAGAAACTGAAACCATTTGGCCACGGAAGTGAACCAACAATGGTGGAAAATCCCAGTGAGCTGTGTTGGGGGAGAGTTTGACCTGACTTCCCCACCAGAACTTCCAGTATTTGGTTCCAAGAGATCTTGAACCCCTTTGTTATTTAAAATCATGCCACAAGAGGGAGCCCAAGGCTGACACTGTCTGGGTGGCCAGGAACCAGAGCAGAAGCTGAATAGCCCAGAGATTCTGGATAGAACCAAACACAACTAAAAAAAAAAAAAAGGGGGGGGGGGGTGCAAACAAACAAACAACAAAAAACCCAAACCCATTTCCTTGTGATATGGAATGACTGTAGTTTGTGGGATGCTTGGAAAAGCATAGATGAAGAGGAAGGATATGTATAATCCTTGTAGTCTAATTTCTGGAAATCACAAACTAACAGTGGAATTGCATATTCTTTCAGAGGTGCAGTAAGCGAGGGGACAGCGTGTCTTCCAACCTCCTGACACCCAGCAGCTGGTTCTTAGGCTCAGCTCAGTCAGGTGGTAGGGTCCTTTTTCATACAATGCTGATGTCTGTTTATGGATCACATATCTTAATGTCATAACACACATTGCCCCGTGAGTTCATAGAAATAAAGGCAGAGAAAGACTCTCAGGCATCACATTATAATATCTAAGGAATCTTCATGGAAGCACTCTTGACTCCTAAGCTGTGTCGTGAACCCCTCACTATGCTGCCTGTCTATTTACTGAGTGAATAGCTATGCAAACTCCACTGACAGATTAGTCTCTAATGGCTCCTTACGTTCCTTGCTGAGGTCAGCCCTTTCTGACCACAACCATGAACAGATAGGGTGCTGTCTTGGATGTGGTGGAAGTGTGACTTTCAAGCTGGCTTCGGTGTGGTGATATTGGAAAGTGGGGAGCTTCAAGAGGTGTGGCTATGGGGTGGGGGTGACAAAGTTTGAAAGACGGATGAAAACTTTCCTTGGGGCTGTGGTTTGTGGGCTCTTGTGGGAAGTCTCCCTCTCTCACCATGTGACATCTCTCTCTGTCACTTTGGGTCTTCTGTAAGATGGCATGTGCCATGTTGTAATGTAACAGACAGTGAACTACCACTCTTGGATTTTTAGCTTCCAGTGCTGGCAGCCAAATGAATCTCCTTTCTGTATAAAATATCCAGCCTCAGATATTTTTAATTTTTCCATAACAATACCAAACTTACAGAGGGTATGCGTAGTCCTGCCTCAGTCCCTGAAACTAGTCCCAGTGGTGGTATGAAAGTGTGTAGTAGGACAGGCCCATAGGGTCGAGGAAATTAGCTCAGACCAGTCGCCAAGGCATGCCCATAATGTACTTCTTTATGAGTCAACCTAGAGTCTGCCTGAAGGCCTAGCAACAGGCACTGTCAGAGTTCCTGGTCGCTGTCAGAGTTTCTGATTCTATGGAGTCTGCCAGAGGGCCTAGCAACAGGTGCTGTCAGAGTTCCTGATTGTGCCCAGCCAATGAGGGATGGCCACGCAGACTGGGTGCTCAGAGGAGGGTATATAAGGCCTTCCCCATTATTGAATAAAGGAGTTCATTATTTGCCTTCAACTGACTCCTGGTGTCTGTGCCGTTGATGCTGCACCTTCTCACCCCCTCCCCTGAGGGAGTTGTTATAAAAGTGTTCAAGTATTTGTCTCTGTGCTCTTCCTTCCTTTCCTAATTGCTTCTCAAAGTAGAGTGAACACACTAAAGCCCCTTAACAGAGCTGAGGTCCCTGATAAACTAACCACCAGCCTAACTTTTCTGTGAACACAGTCCTCTCTGGCCCTGTGAACTGAACACTACACAGTGTCTCCTCCCTTCCTAGGGTCCTCATTAATGTCTGCCCTTCCTCTATCGTCTTCCAGTTTCTGCGATTCATGGAGTCCACAGGTAGTGTGATCCTTGTGTCCCCAATGGCTCATGTGAGCTGGTCTCTTAGGGAACGATTTCCCTGGTATTGCCTCAGGCTATGCAGGCTTATCTTAAAAATGCATGGTGGTGAATACCTTTAATCCCAGCACTCAGGAGGCAGAGGCAGGTGGATCTCTGTGAGTTCAATGCCATCCTGGTCTACAGAGTGAGACCCAGGACAGGCACCAAAACTACACAGAGAAATCCTGTCTCGAAAAACCAAAAAAAAAAAAAAAAAGGGTGGTTATATTTCTCTTCTTCACCCACACTCAAACTGGTCCCATTGACCACCCCGTCACACCCATTACCCTGAGTCACCCACTGCCCTGTCCCACAAATCAGTGAGGATCATTTTCTTTTTGGTTATGAGTCTTCTCCATTTTACAAAGTTCAGATGCAGACTATTTCTTAATTATCATAGTTTCACACTGAGCCATTATAAACATACCCAGTATACATGCCACATTTTCCCTTTCTCTCTGTTAAAGGTCAGAATTGAGAGCTATCCTCTATGATGAGCAGCTGTCAGAACTGAAATGGGTCACAGAGACGGTGGCACCAAAAACCAGAGGTACATGAGTTTGCCGCCAAATTGAACAGTTGGACAGAAGGACACAGAGATTATGCAGACATGGAAAGGGCAAGGAGCTCCTCACCCTAGACGAACACCTCTCACCAGCCAAGAAAATGGAATTCCAGCCCAGGTATCCTGTGCTGTAAAGGCTGATGGAGTTGAGTTTGCAGATGTTTCATGTGGCTGAGGTCAAAGCCTGAGTGTATATGACCTTGGTCAGGGCCTCACTTCTTTCCTCAGACATGTCCTCAGTTTACAATGAAGATTTCTCACCTTCCTATAGCCTTGTGGGCTGGAGGTTCACTTTTTTGATTGTAATCCTGAGAGGTGTCTTTAGGAATCACCCTTTAAAGGTAGTAACTTGAAAACCCAGCAAAGTCCATATGTGATTATTGTCTGTTATGTGACAGGCATACTCCATCTTTACATTTGTTAGTGGGTTATTCTTCTATATGTGCTATTGTCTGCACTTTGGAGAACAATAAATATAGCTTAGAGGTGTTAGATGTGTTTTTGAAAGATTTATTTTCTTTGCTCATGTGTATGTGTTTGTCTATTTCCTGTGTGCAGGTCCCTGTAGAAGTCAGAAGTGGTCGTGGAATCCCTGGAGCTGGAGTTACAAACACTTGTGAGCTGCTCTGCATGGATGCTGAGATACAAACTCTGGTTTTTGTAAGAGCAGAAAGCCCCTCCCTTTGCTGCCAAGCCATTCTTCCAGCCCCTAATGTGTTCTTAATAGTTTATCAGAACATGGTGTCCACACAGCTGCTCCATCTGGGATTTCAGCAAACAGTAAAGTGGCCATTGTTCAGTTGAATTCTGTATAGGTTCAAATTGGGTTTCTATATGACTATGTTTTACCAACATGATCAGAAACTTTTTTCCCATGTATTCCTGCCCCTTCACCCTCTCTGAATTTGAAGTCTACGTAGTCTCCAAACAATGGATAAGGAAAGCCCCAGGCTTCCTCCAATTCTTTTGTAAGGAAAGATTTCCTGGTATATTCAGGCCAAACCGGACTCCTTTTTATTTCCTGCAGAAGTGAAAGCAGACAGACTTGACATCTCAGAAACAGCCTGGATGTCAAGAAATCAGGTGCTTTCCTTTTTGACTGGGTTGGAATTTGGTTTGTGCAATTGTTTGTACATGAGGCTGTTGGAAGTTTTTTCAAGTCCCAAGATTATGAATATTGGGTTGGAATGCTTTTATGCTAGATGCCATTTACAAAACAAACTCTGTAGCAAGCTTCACTGCACACAGCAACAGGGATCACATAGTTCATGCAGAACAGAGGCAGGACCTTCAAGTTAGGAAAACAATTGGCACTGTGAATGTGGGTGTTTACTGAGCACAAATACTTTGTACACAAAACTCTTTGAGATGTACAGGGGAGTGTGAAGACTCA
The DNA here is from genome assembly GCA_902168425.1 of Peromyscus attwateri. NCBI lineage: Eukaryota > Metazoa > Chordata > Mammalia > Rodentia > Cricetidae > Peromyscus > Peromyscus attwateri. Next base: position 9,272 of record CABHPP010095205.1, read on the forward strand.
TTTGACCTAGTCACTGCCCTAACAGGGTTCACTGCAGTGAGTAAAATAGACTCCTCAGAGAATGGAAGAATGGAGGAAAGCAAGAACCCTAGACATTACATGACTGAGCACCCCAAGATTGCCAACGAGAGCATTAGGAAACTTAACAATGAGGAATTTATTTTAATGGATTATACATGAAATGGATTCAGATTATTAAAGCATGGTCTTGTAGATGTAACCATCTTTTAAAATAAGAAACACAGAGCCGATTCAGAGATGAAAGCCAAGAGGTCAGAGAGCAATAGCTAAGAGCTGAGATTAAAAACCTTACCCTTCACTGCTGCTGCTGTCCTACCTCTTCACAAGAGACGTACTTCCTGTGTGTTTGTGCTTTTTATTGACTTTCTGTTCTGCCTTCTCATTGGTTGTAAACCCAACCACATGACCTCCTTGTCACTGCCCGTCTGTACAGACCTCCAGGTCTTCTATGGTTGGTATTGAGATTAAAGGCGTGTGTCTCCATGATGGCTGTATCCTTGAACACACAGAGATCTGCCTAGCTCTGCCTCCCAAGAGCTGGGATTAAAGGCGTGCACCACCACTGCCCAGTTTCTGCTATGGCTTGCTATTAGCTCTGACCCCCAGGCAACTTTATTTATTAACATACAAATAAAACCACATTTCAGTACAATTAAAATATCACCATATGGTCTTTCAGTTTTCTTACTCATAATTGTTTCCTGATATGCTTTCTACTATTTTAATGAACTCTGGTATCAGTTACATACATTTTTTAAAAGACAGAGAGTCTCATGATGATTAGCCTCAAACTGATGAGACCTGGGCCATAGCACCTCAAGTACTGTGACTTGAAGTGTGTGCCACCACCACACAAGCTCCTACACAAGTCTTAGAGATCTTAGGGTGTCTTTTCAGAGCTCTGCTTTGACCCCTGTGACTAAGAATTCTCTGAGTCACTATTAGGACCATTTTGTGAAGTTTCAGAAGAACTGTACTTGTATTTAACAGAGTGGGCAATTTTACATTGATTTATAAATATTATTTTTAGCTAATTCCTCTCATTTGTTGTTCCACTCATTTTTACTCATTTAAAATCTCACTTTATTATTTGGTACATTTCTTCATTTCAACTCTAAAAGGTTTCTAAAAAGTTGCCTTTGCTGGGTAATTTTTTTTTTTGCAGCAATTAGGGAAGTAACAAATATGGTGAGTTTTAGCATTGTGTGCTTTCTCTGAAAAATTAGTTGATTTATCTGAATTGCCAATGTTATTCAAATTGGACTGTCAGAATTCTTATTTTTAAATGTTCTTTGCTGATCACAAATTGTTTTTATAATTTTCATTGCATATACTTATTATACATATTGTGTCATGATAGGATATGTTCATATACGCACATCTTGCATGTTTAGCATACTCCCATGCTCCTATCATTCTCAGCATGCCTGCCCCCTTCCATTAGTCCTCTTTGTTTCCCTAAACAGTTACATTTTGACTTTTATGTCATATATACAAATGTAATTTTATATATCTATATGCAGTCTAGGAGTTCAATATTGAAGAAAACTGGACATATGATAATACTATTCTGTGTAATTCTGGATATGTCAGTCATTAATGCCTTAAAATATCAGTGTCCTTAGCATCATTTGGAAGAACGATAGACAGAAGTATCGCAGTGTCTAACTCACATTGATGGATTCGACCTTCCTCTGTGCAAAGTTTCTCTCATGAAGTGTGGGAGACCCAAAAGGCTAAGAATGCTGGATGGAGACTACATGGGCCTGTGTCTGTGGAATAGACAAGTGCCGTTTCAGTGCAAGCACCATGAGAACAGGCCCCACACCTCTCTCATGCTTATCTGTATCACCAATCCTGTCCATAGTAAGCTTTTCATTCCAATTCAAGAGCAAAATGTGCTCTCCATGTCAAATATTCTCCATCAGCTTGATTAGAAAAAAATAGCATTGCTCAAGAGTACTTTCTGTATGTGCTGATGTGACAATGACTAGCTCCATGTAGATTTTATTGTACTTACATTTCAGTTTAGAAGCCACATTAGTTTAGTTGCTATCATATTGGTGAACACAGAACCAGTTTGCTGGGTAATTTAAAAAGGAGTTTTACCTTTTACCCCTTTCCTCTTTCCCAACAAGAAAATGTCATAGACAAAATCTATTATAAATGCTGGTGACATCCACAGCTTAGTACTACAGTGGTGTCAGGTCTACATTGCTTCAGAGCTGAAGCAGGTGATTGCTATCTCATGATGCTGTGGCCTAAACAGTGAGCAGAAGGACTGGAAGGGACTCACGTCGTCCATTGACCTTGATGCCTCCTGAAAGCGTTTTAACCTTGGAACAGGTGAACACGTAGGAACAGAAATTTGCCACTTGTTCCACGAAGTCTGAGTCCAGGTCTTGATCCCACAGCGATTCCAGCTGGCCAAGCTTCTTCCCGTGTGCTGGCCGCTCAAAGACAAAGCATTTCTTCTTTGGGAAGAATTTACAGATACAAAGCCGTGGCAAATTTAACTCTTTTTCTTTTTGTTTTTGGTTGGTACCTACATTAGGTGAAAAGCAGGATTTTCAGCCAGTGCCTAGCAGGTGAGTATATGTTTTTTAATTTAATCAGGTGAGCTTTTGAAATCCTGGAACACTGGAAGGTGAGGCAGGAGAATTAGAAGTTGAGGACAGTCTAGATCACATAGTGAAACCATGAAAGCACAAAACAAAAAGGACAAAAGGGGAGGCTTGTCTGCTTTAAGCATTTTCAGTCATCTAAAATGATTTATAAAGCTCTTCTGGCTTCATAGGGAAGGGGGCTTCATTCTAAGTATTCAGCTCACACACTGTAGCAGAATTATGTTATTGACAATATGTAAACCCACAAGTACAACATCACTTGCTTTCCAAAGATGACTGGCAGTCTATCAGTTGTGTGTGGGCCACACTCTTCCAAAGTTTAGGCTAGGATACTGGTAACACTTAATCTACCTTTTTCAAACATATAATCATTGTGTACCATATTTTGTGTTTTAGCATAAAAACAAGTCCGAAGCAGGGAGTCCAATTAATCATTGTAAAGGGAAAGGTGAAAGACAAATAAATTTGTTCCTAGAACAAAAAATAAAATGTTTAATTTAATCTATTAAACCATATTTTAAGCACTGATTCTTAGGAGTAGCTAGCTAGAAGAAATAGAGCCGGGTGTTGGTGGCGCACGCCTTTAATCCCAGCACTCAGGGAGGCAGAGGCAGGCGGATCTCTGTGAGTTCGAGGCCAGCCTGGGCTACCAAGTGAGCTCCAGGAAAGGCGCAAAACTACACAGAGAAACCCTGTCTCAAAAAACAAAAAAAAAAACAAAAAAAAAAAAGAAAAAAGAAATAGAGACACCAGGTATAAGAGAATTATAGGTAGAATAATCTGAATTATCAGGGGTTTAATTGACATCCTCATTAGCAGCTGTAGGACTCTTACCGTGTATAAGCTTCAGGAATTCTCTAGATATTCATCTGTAGAGATGAGTTCCCCATTTATTTTTAGCTCAAGAAAGAAGTCCCTCAGAGTCCACACAAAGTCTGTGAAGAAGCTCACAAATTCATCTGAGTCCTCCAATTCATCATGGTCAGGCGAGAATCTTGTTCTGATTCTGTCTGTCAGCTCTGTCACATAGCTGAACAGCTAATTAAGGAAAGCAATGAAACAACCATAGCAGCAACCAAAGTTCAGGGTTACCATCCTACACTAATCCCACAACTTTCTGGAACCTAGCCCAAACCTTTATTTGCCTTGTTCCGAACCTCAGGGTGAATACTGTAGCTACATAGATGTGGGTTATTTTCTTCTTTTGTTTTGTTTCATGTTTCATTAACCAAGAGCCAGAGTCATGGAGCTGGATCATGAGGGTAGGTCACCCCACTTGCTCTGGTGTTCTGAACCTCAGAAAAGATACTGCAGCTGGTCCATGGCCTGCTGGTTGATGACTCCCATGCTGTTGTACACAAAGGTACTGCTCAGAAGTACAGCCAGGGCAAAGATCCAGCAGTCATTCTGGTTGTTGCCCTGAAAGTCAGAACACACATGGGTCAGGAGTATGTTCTTTTCTTATGTCACTTTTCCGCAATGGTAAAATACATTCACTTCATTAGTGGGTACTTTTGTCTAAAAAAATAAGAGAAACCACTGTAACCTATGCAAGGTACAAAACAGAACCAAAGAAACAGCAATAAACCTACAGATGCTGTCCACAGCACTTGCAGGGTGAATGTTATTTTGGCTTCTGGTTTTATTTGTGATGATTCTCACTGGTGCTTCTTAGTCTGTTTTTAGTGTTTCAGTACTCTGGACAACCACCCTGCTGTTCTGTGACCCAGTCTTGTAACTATTTTCCTCCTCTTTGTTGACTAAACATGACTGCATGTCACATAAGTAAAAATGAAAAGGATGCTATGATGAAGTTCAAACTCTTATTGACAAACTGGATTTCCAGTGAGATGACTTGGTGGGAAAAAATGCTTTCAGCCAAGTTACAGCATGTGTTCAATCCCCAGACCCCACATGGTAGAAAAGAGAACTGACTACACATATTGTCCTCTATCCTCCACATGTGCATTGTAGCACAGGCAGTAGGGCACATGCAGTGTGCACAAGAACACATGCATGCCCACAAACACACACACACACACACACACACACACACACACACACACACACACACACAAACTCATAAAATAAGTGAATATAAAAAGTTTTAAAACAGCATAGAGAACAGTGTAGAACACTCAGAGATGAGGGGATGAATTGCACACTTGTAGCTGGAGATTTCTCCAGTGCCACCCAGGTCTGCAGCCACTCAGACCCAAATAAATACACAGACACTTATATTATTTAATCTTTTTGGCCTAATGGCTCAGGCTTCTTGCTATCTAGTTCTTATATCTTAAATTAACACATTTCTGTTAATCTATAAGTTGCCACGTGGCTTGTGGCTTACCGGTACTTTACTTCTTACTTCTCATGGCGGCGGCTGGCAGCATCTCCTGACTCAGCCTTCCTCTTCCCAGAATTCTCCTCTCTCTTTGTCCCACCTATACTTCCTGCCTGGCTACTGGCCAATCAGCACTTTATTCATTAACCAATCAGAGCAACACATTCACAGCATACAGATATCCACAGCACTTGGTGATGCTTTTAATTGCTAAAGGACATCATCAGGGTAGTAAACTATTCTGGGGACTAGCTGAACCAGAATGCAGGAGTCTTTTGTTTGATTTAAAACCTGAATATTGACACAGGGGGTTAGGCCATAGGCAATGCCCCCCCCCCTGCCATGTGTTATCTGTTGGGATCAGGAAGTCAGCTCCTATTGGGCTCTGAGTGAGATGGCAAAGGTGGGAATAGTCATGTGGGGGTTGGCCTAGACAGAAGCCATTTCCTATTACTAATGGCAGGGTGAGCCTTCCATTGATCAGTTGCTGCCATCTTCAGGCTTGTGAGTTACAGGATATAACATAATTTTCCCCAATTGATATTCCTTCATTTATAGGGAGGCTTGGTATCTATGCATAACCAGCAGTTTTTGATGAGACTAGCTAGGCCTTGAAGCATTTAGAACTGAGAAGGTGGCTGATAGGAGCCTCAGGGGCCCTGGGCTAGAGGGTATGTCTGAATGAGGGATTTTACTGGTAGATACTGGGGCTCTTGTGCCTTCTAATTTAGCTGGAGGAGCCAACACTTTATTAGGACCCAAACTTTGGTGACAATAGAGTCTGAGCATACAACTGTATAGAAAACAGCCTCCCTGGATCACTGGACTCCCATGCTCTGATTCTCAAACCCCAGGTTTTATCTGATGTCCATCCCATGGCTTTCCTGCCAGTTTCAGTGAACCAAATTAGTTTCAGATTGCTACTTTCAATCTGAGAGTACTTTAGTCTATGTGATATACAGGCCAGGTAGCCTGCCCTAGAGATGGTGATGAGGTCTCCATGTTGTGGGGCTGTCTACCTAAAATGGCTCCTGGTAACACAATCCCAAAAAGTGCAATAATCATAATATTACACACACACACACACACACACACACACACACACACACACACTTTTCCTCCCATTTTCTGTCCTTGGTATGGTCAGGGCAGACATAGAAATAATGCTTCTGTAGGAAACATGGGTTGTTGACTGAAAAACGACTAGGAATCAAGGGTAGTAAGTCAAAATATAGGCCAAGAAACCAAGTTCATATGGGGGCCTGGTGGGTGGGCTGATTCAGGATTTCTTCAGTCTCTAACTTAGTAATAACCCAAGTGAGATTATAAGGGTGATGGGGATTATGGATACTTTGTCTAGTCATTAAGAGGGAGAGTCCCAGCAAGTATAGACTAAGGAAGAAGACAAACATAGTCAGTGTTTAGCCTATGTAGCTGGGTCAGGGACTTTCTGGTTTCTCAGTTTGAGAGGGTCCTGTGGGTATGCAATGGCCCTCGAAAGTCTAAGGTTTTGCTTCTTCTGGAGCATAGTCCTCGGGGTCAGCATGTGGGTCCACAGGCTTTACATGGGAATGGTAAATCCAGGTGGTGACTCTGTATACTTTAATAGACATTGGTGTAGTCAAGATGACAGTTTGGGGTCTTTCCAGCCAGGCTCTAGGGTCTCTTTCCAGTGTGGTTTGATGACCCATGGGACACTGGAGGTGGCTCATTCTTGTAGACTGCATGAAGCTATGGCTAGAGCTGCTTCTGCACCTGAGAGAGAGGAGTGAGGGAGGAGAGAAACTTTTGGTCATCAAATTCAGCTAACAGTTCTGCCTTGAAATTAGGCAGAATGGGTGGGGACTTGATATCCATGATTTCAAATGGAGTTAAACCCAGTGTACAAGGGGAGTTTCAAACCTGCTAAAGAGCAAAGGGAAGGAGAGAAACCCAGTCACTGCCAGTCTCAAGGGCTAATTTAGTTAAGGTCTCCGTAAGAGTCTGATTCATTCTTTCTACTTAGCCATAACTTTGGGGACAGTATACACAATGAAGTTTCCTATTAGTCTCCACTGCCTTGACTAATTTCCGTGTTACCAGAGAGATGAATGCCGGCCCATTGTGTGAGCCTAAGAGCACTGGAAGGCCATACCTGAGGATAATTTCTTCAAGTAGCTTTTTGACTATTATTGGAGCCTTCTCATGTCTGGTTGAAAAGGCTTCAGTCCATCTTGAAAATGTATCTATAAAGACTAATAAGTATTTATCGCTGTACAGGCCCAGTTTTACATCAGTGAAGTCGATTTCCCAGTTGGCTTTTGGTCAGGTTCCTCTTTCTTGGTGCCCCATTCTTGCAACTCTGCTCTTTGCATTCACAAGCCTGCATGTGCGGCATCAGCCTATGGCATCTGCTGTCTTAGATTTAAGGTCAAAAACCTTAAGGTGTGCTCTTCTTAGAAGGTCTTCTATTTTCTTCTTCCCCGGGAGGTACTCTGATGTATCTGCCAGACTATCAAGTGGGGAAGTCTGATGGGAGAATGAGCTGTTTGTCTGGAGTCTTGAACCATCCTTTTTCTTTGTAGGTATTTGTGCATGTGTGTATTTTCCAAAGCTCTTGATCAGTGTAAGCTGGAGACTCTGGCAGTGTGGGTGCTACCAGCTTTGGTGAGACCAGAAGGACGCTTGCCTTCTGAAGTGCAATTTCCTTTGCTGTCCTGTCTGCCTGGTTGTTTCCCCTTGAGATGAGGTCTTCTCCTTTCTGGTGTCATGGACAGTGCATAACAGTTATTTCTCTGGGCAGCCCTATGGCCTGTAGGAGGTCTAAATTTTCCTATTTGTTTCTAATAGCCTTTCCTTCTGCAGTTAGTAACCCTGTAGATGGTGCCATGAACATGTGCTGTGGCAAATGCATACCAGCTGTCAGTATAGATATGAGCTTTCTTATCTTTTCCCAGTTGCAATGCTTTGGTCGAAGCTATCAGTTCTGCCTTTTGTGCTGATGTTCCAGGAGGTAGAGCCCCATATAACCTCATCCTCAGTAGTGACTGCTGCCCCTGCATACCTGGTACCATCCTTGATGAAACTACTGCCATTAGTGTACCATGTTACCTCAGCCCTTGAAGTATGGTCTGGTTCTGTGGGGATGACTCACAATATCCATGCAGTTGTGGAGGGGTCAATCCAGGTCCAGATCTGGAAGCAGGGTGGCAGGATTCAAGGCACCATTGCTGATGAACTAGATTCTAGGTAGATTTTAGAGCAGAGTTTGGGTCAGCTGGGCATTGGTTATCCATCTATCAGGAAGGTGTTTGGGAACTCCTAAATAGCATGGGGTTGTCACCCTTAGAGTTTGTCCCAAAGTCAGTTTATCTGAGTCTTTAACTAATAGGGCTGTTGCCACTATTATACAAAGCCTGGGAGGCCATCCAGTGGTCACTGGATCTACTCTTTTTGATAAGTAGGCTACCAGCCTCTTCCATGGTGCAAGGGTTTGCATTAAGACCCATTTTGCAACCAACTCCCTTTTTCTCATCCATATATAGGTGGAAAGGTTTGGTGACATCTGACAGTGCTAGAGCAGGTGCATTTAATAGGGCTGCCTTAATCTCTTCAAAACCTTTTTCTAACTGTAGGGTCCAGTCAAGGGGAGCTGTCCTTCCCCTTGTGGTCTCATATAGGGGCCATGCAAACCCAGGTATCCAGAGTCTACAGAACTCAGCAGACTCCAGACTTTTCTTCTCATCAGTTCTTGGATCTAGGGATCCTCAGGATGGTTTTGTTTCTCGCTGTTGGTAGCCATCTCTTGCCCCTCTTGAGTATGTATCCCAGGTAGGTTACTTCAGTCTGAAAGATACACAGTATCCCAGGTCTCCTACAGTTTGGAGTAGTTCCTCAGTGGCAGTTTTGTAGGTGTCCAAGGTGTCAGCTGCTATTAGGAGATCATCCACATACTGCCAATAGGCTGATATTAAGGTGGGTTTTACGGTACTCACCCAAGTCCTCATGGAGGGCGATTGCTCAAATTTTAGAAGGTCTTATTAATAAAACCCTGGAGTCTGATTTTTGGGTAAATGCTGAAGGATCAGAGAAGCAGAGCTAGCCAATGCCACCACCTCTTACCTCACCAACTCCTCAGCATGAAAGAGCCTCAGCCAATAGGCCTCTAACCAAATGAGCTTCCTCAGCCAAAAAGGATTCTGGCTGAAAGGAACACTTCTGAAAAGCCTTTAGTTCCCATCTCTTCACGCCTTATATACCTTTCTCCACCCAGCTGTCACTTCCTGGGATTAAAGGCATGTGTGCTTCCCAGTACTGGGATTAAAAGTGTGTGCCACCACTTGCTGGCTCTGTTTCTCTCCTAGACTGAGTCAATCTCATGTAGTCCAGGGTGGCTTTAAATTCACAGAGGTCCAGATAGATCTCTGCATCCCAAGTGCTAGGATTAAAGATGTGTGCTACCATTGTCTGGCCTCTATGTTTAATCTAGTGGCTTGTTCTGTTCTCTGATCTTCAGGCATATTTTATTAGGGTACATGATATATCACCAGAGAGGGCTTCATCAAGGATAATGAGAGAGTTTTTGAATCTTTGAGGCAAGTGTGTCCAAGTCAGTTGTCCATTGAATCCATCCTCTTGGTCTGCCATTAGAAGATAAACAAAGGCTGACTAGTTGGAGGCAATGGCAGGCTGAAAAAAGCATCCTTGAGATCTAATACAGTATTGACAGTCCTATCCAGGGGCAAGGCACTACAAAGTGTATAAGGATTAGGTACTGTGAGGTAAATGTCTTTCACCTGGTTGTTAACCTCTCTGAGGTCTTGCATTGGTTGGTAGTCATTAGATTTGGACAGGCATCAGAGGTGTGTTCCATGGTGACTTGCAGGGGACCAGAATACCTAGGTCCCTGAGGCACCTTTTACTAATGCTGAAATTTCCTCTTTATGGGAAGAGAATGAACGTTGGCAAAGAGGCAGCAGTAATTTTTTGGGAGAGATTAAGAACAGATATCCCAAAAGCAAGAGCCTTCAATTCATAAAAAGAACCAATTGGGTCCTTCCTCATATTGTATGGAGAACACCAATATCTGGATCCCCTATATTCTATACTGATGCAAAAAATTAGGAAAGGCAGGTTATAAATTAGGAAATTTAAGTAAAGTTTCTCAAAGACTTTATGATTCTGTCCAAAAGTCAGAATTATATGATAGTCTCATGGTATTAATGGATTTTACAGAACCTCTTAATATAGTTACTGACTCTCAATATGCAGAAAGAGTTGTTTTATGCATTGAAACCACTGAACTTATTCCTGATGAAAAAGAATTAACTTCATTATTTATAAGATTACAGGAAACAGAAATAGAAATCATCCCATATATATAACACATATCAGATCCCGTATGTGTCTGTCAGGTGCTCTCGCACAAGGTAATGATCAAATTGATCAACTATTGATAGAAAATGAGCTGGAAGCCTCAGAATTTAATAAAAAAAAGCCATGTCAGTAGCAAGAGTTTGAAACAGAATTTTTCTTTCTTTCTTTCTTTTTTTTGAGAAACAATGGCAGAGTTGTTTTTACTTGAATTTACAAAACTTCAACATGATTATTTCAATATTTCAAATATGATTGTCTCATATTCCAGATCAAGTACTGACTAGCTATATAATTTACAGGTCACTAAACTTTGTGGAACATATTTTCTTATCTCAAAGTAAGAATAATTATGAACAATACTGTAGCAGAATCTTAGAAGGTCTTATTAATAAAAATCAAACCTGAGCCGGGTATTGGGGTGAACACTGGAAGGTCAGAGACACAGAATAAGCCACAGCTATCTCACCTCGCCGGATCCTCAGCTGGTCTTGTTTCCTCAGACTGGAGGCCTCTGAGTCCTCATCCAGAATGGGTCTCAGCTGAACTGCTGCTAGAAGCCTGAATGCTTAACCAGACCAAATGCTTCTCCAGGCCAAAAGCCTAACCAGGGCAAATGCCTCTCCAGGGCAAATGCCTCTAGTTTCTGGTCCTCACGCCTTATATACCCTTCTGCTTTCTACCACTACTCCCTGGGATTGAAGGCTTGCTTTCTGGGATTAAAGGCATTGGTCACCATGCTTGGGTGTATCCTTGAATACATGGATTTCTGCCTCTGGAATGCTAGGATTAAAGGCGTGTGCTACCACTGCCTAACCTTTAATATTGTGGCTGTCCTGTTCTCTGACCCCAGATAAGTTTATTAGCGTACACAATATTTTGGGCAATACAATACCACCACATTTCCTCTCTTTTTGTCTAAAATTAAAAAGCTTATAACTAATACAAGAAAAACTATATAATAAGTATATACAATACATATAGTCAAGATTACATTAACGATGTCTAGTCCATTATATTAACAATGTCCAGTCCAGTAACATCTGATAAACTCAGACCAAAAAATTTTCATTACTTATCTTATTTAAAACAAGTAGTTCCTTTTTAAAAGTAGATTCCATAATCTCCCTTTTTATCTTACCATATCCATATTCTCTCTTTTTTCTTTTCATAATACATTCAGTAGTCTACCTTTTGTCATTTTTATATCTTCCCTCTTTTCTTCAGTGTAGATTCAGTGATCTACCTATTTATCCTACTATTCAATACAGTCAATGTGATAGTTGATTTGATCATATGATATAATTTAGTGAAGAGCTTAGTGTCTAATAAATTACCAATAAATTTTTATGACATTGTTGTTCTTGTTTTATCTATTATTTCTCTGCTTTGTATGTAAATGAATGATCTTGTCTCATATTTTAACTTTGGAATGGCTCTGTTTTGGAACAGTATAATTATAAGAAAATGTCTTACTTCTTTCTTGTATAATCAAACACCACTACCTGCAGGAAGTAACCCTAAAGCTATATAAAGAAATGAAATTTGGCAAATGGATGTGTCTCATTTTGAAGAATTTGGAAAATTAAAATATGTACACCATATACTAGATAAATATTCAGGATTTTAATTGGCAACTGATATGGAAATATAGGATATAGATATGATAGGATAAAAGGATAGATTATTGAATCTACTTTTAAAAAACTTTTTAAAAAATATTTTACATTGCTATGGATTTTAGTTTATTGATACAAATAGAGTTAATTTTTTTATACTGTATGTATATTTCTACTCTTGTTTAAGGTATTATGTTTGTGTGGCTCATTTAAATTGTAATGGATAATTAAGAAATACAGATTAATAATTAGTTTTCTATGATAGTTAAACTTTTAGTCATGTTAAGTTTTCTAGGTATACATAGATATAATTCAATTAGGTAGACAATCTTCAAACACTTCAAAGACCTACAGAATATGACATTTAAAATGTTTTAAGAACTTAAACTTTCCTGGATAATGAGACATGCTGCTCCCTGGATATCAGGCTGATGTCTCCTGACTCTGCTCCTCCTCTTCCCAGAATTCTCCTTATCCCGCCTATAGTTCCTGCCTGGCTATTGGCCAATCAGTGTTTTATTAAACCAGTATACAAAAGCATTATCCCACAGCATTTCCCCCTTTCTGTTTAATTAGAAAGGAAGGTTTTTAACTTTAACATAGTAAAATTACATATAACAAACAGTTATTAAGCAAGAATTATAGTTACAATATCTAGTCTATTTGTATTTGGCAAAATTAAAGAAAAATTTGTGAGTCTAAAGTTTTATATATAATTTATCTTTTATCATAACCAAGAAAAATTATAACTATCTAGTCTTCAACTACATCAAAGACCTCAGAAGGATATGATATTACCTAAGTAAGCAGAAAGAGCATTGTAAGCAACTTCCAAAAATCTAGAGTGACAGAGAGACAGGTGACTACCTGGACAGTCACCCAAAGTCCTTCTGTAAATTTGGGGCATCCATCTTCAGCCATATAGGCCTAGATTCTCTCAGTCACTTCTATCTGTGTCCTTTAGAATGTCTGACTGTTTCTTCTGTGAAGCAGGAACCCGAAGGACCATTTTGCCTTGCAAAGTTCAGTGGTCACCTTTCTATGATTCCTGCATGCCCAGTTGATACAACATTTTTTAAGCAGTCCAGGCAAGAACAGTTTCTTGCCCAAATGGCTATTTTTGTCAAGAAGAAGATAAACTCCATATGAAGTGTCTTCTATGCCCATCATCTTCCTTGAAGTAATTTGGTGCTGCCAGGAAGAGACATGTCTCATTGTCCAGAAAGGACAAAGTATAGATTTATAAAAATGGATTAATTAAAGATGTAAGAGCTAGCTAGCGAGAATCCTGCCATGGCCATAGTTTAAAAATAATATTAGCCTGTATGTGTTCATTTGGGTCTGAGTGGCTGAGGGACTGTGAGGACGTAGGAGCCAGGTGGGCACAGGAAAACTTTCAGCTACAGGCAACTGCTTTAAGTTCTGAAAAGGTTAATTCTTTAATTACACATCTATTAGAAGTCATGGCCATCATGGGAATATCTGTACATATTAAGACTGACAGTGCTCCAGCATATGTCTCTAGTAATGAAATGAAACAGCTTTTTGCATATTACAATATAAAGCACATTACTGATATACCACAAAAACCAGCAGGACAAGCAGTTATAGAAAGATCTAATTGCACTTTAAAAGAGATGCTAAATAAACAGAAAGGGATAATTAAAAACTTTAGAAATAGATTGCATAATGCCTTATTAACTTTAAATTTCCTAAATGCTAATGAGAAAGGAACAGCAGCTGTGGAGAGACATTGGACAGAAGAAAAAAACCTACTTAATTAAATCAGCCTATATAATTTAAAGGCATATTGACCTCAAAATGGAAACCAAGATATGTGTTACATTGGGGGAGGGGTTTTGCTTTTGTTTCCACAGGAGAAGAAATGCTATGGATACTATCAAAATTAATAAAGATTTGATTTGAACAGGAGAGATCTCTTTATAAGGAGAAGTGATAGTTCATCGACCCATGTAGAGATTCAACATGACGAAAGGAAAAACTCACCAAATTAGGGTCAGGTCAGGGTTTCACTTTTGTATTTACAGGAAAATAAAAATATTCATCTTGAAGATGTCAAGTGACTTTGGACAGATATACATCTAAAAAAGAAGGGAGAACTGCCTGGAAAAAATTACCAAGAAAAGAAATAATCTGGCCTAATGGTATAATTACTTTCTACAGGATAAAATCTCTTTACTTCTTGAAATATTTGTAGTCCCAACTCAATTAAAAAGTAAAGTTGGCTTTGGAGTTGGAATATGGTTCTCTCCTTCTCTAAACCCAAGCATGTTGTTAAAGAAAATTCAGCATCTCTGTCTCATATCAGAAGAGCCACCTGGTATGGGACAGAAAAAAAAATACAGGTACTATTGTCACAAATCTTTTCCCCCTCAAATTTGTTTTGACTCTTTAAAACTTTTCTTTAGGTATAATACTACCTTAAAATTTAAACTTTTCTTTTTGATATTAATGTTTAAGTTTTCCACAGTGAACAATAAATTTTCCTAACAGCTATCTCTAAAGTCTCCAAAAGGATGATGGGGACCTACAACAATGATTCTACCTGGATCATAATAATGCCATTAAGCCAATAAACACTACCCAAAGATTGGCTTTGGACTACAAACTGCTCAGGGCAATTCCAAGGTGGCCAGCTGAGATTATCCACCCTCTTGCACTACTTCAGTCAGAATTTCTGATAAGATTTTCCCAGTAATCAGAGACTGGCTACAAATGTTGCAGCTAGTTCTCCCAAGACTTAATCACTGTTTCAGTTTTTACAAGGTCCCATAGAAATACCTTGCCCCCAAGACAGCAGGAAGAAGAACACAACATCCACTTTCCTAATAGATAGGGTGGATGGTTTTTGGTTTTTCTCAGGGTTATGGATAATTGTCATCTGTATGGGGTTGGTAATAAGTTGTTGTAGGATGGGGCAGAACAAAAGAGATTAGACTCAGGGATCTTTCTTGTTTGGAATAAAAAAGGGGGGATAGATGTGATAGGATAAAAATGTAGATTAGTAAATCTACTAGCAAACTAAAAATGCAACTATCAGTTTTAAATAATGTATATTGGTATGGACTTTTGTATATTGATACAAATTTGGGTTATTTCTGTTATACTATATATATGTTTCTACTTCTATTTAATGTGTTTTTGTATATTAAAGTTATTTTTGCCATATTGTATGTACATTTCTATCTCTGGGTAAGATATTTTTGTATATTTTCACAATTTTGAGGATATTGTCCTTATACCGTACATCTTTCTATTTTTGCTTAAGTTATTACCTATACAGCTTGTTTATTTTTATAATGTGAAGTTTTAGTCCTTAAAGCTTATAGGATAACAAAAAATTACAGGCTAATAGTTACCCATATTTGTCAAACTTATAGTCATGCTAGTTAGGTTTTTAGTCATGCAGACATATGTTCCAAATAAACAGGTAATCTTCAAACACTTCAAAGTCCTATAGAATATGGCATTTAAAATATTTTAGTAACATAGAATTTTGGATGTGAGACATATCTGCTCCTGGCAGCACTTATAGACTCCTGAGAAGATGATGGGCACTGAAGAGTCCATATGCATTTTGTTTTCTTTATGGCAAAACTGGCCTATTTGAGCAAGAAATTGCCCTTTCCTTGACTGCTGACAGTAAGTACACTGTCAAATATGGACAAGCAGGACACAAAGAAAAGCAACTCCCAAAATTTGCCAAGACAAGGTAGGACAGTCCTTCAAATTTTCTTGATTCTGAAAAGGGGCTGTCAGATATTCTAGGCCTGTGATCCAAAGTTGGATTCCCCAACATTGCAGAGAAACCTTGGGTGGCCAACTGTTTCTATTGTTTCTTACATATTTGCTTGCTTGCACTTTCTGCTTACTCTGGTAATATTATTTTCCTTCTTGGGTCTTTGATGGGATTGAAAACTAGATAGTTACAGTTACAGTCATCCCAAATCTTAGCAAAAAACAAATTAGGCATGAAACTTATATTCTTAGGAAAGGATAACTATTGGAGTAATCTCTACATATTCATATTTGCCTATTACCTATGTGTAGCAGGAATCTTAAAAAGTTCTTAATAATAAAATCAAACCTGAGGCCAGTTATTGGGGTGAACACTGGAAGATCAGAGAGACAGAACAAGCCACAGCTA
The DNA here is from genome assembly GCA_902168425.1 of Peromyscus attwateri. Taxonomy (NCBI): domain Eukaryota; kingdom Metazoa; phylum Chordata; class Mammalia; order Rodentia; family Cricetidae; genus Peromyscus; species Peromyscus attwateri. The sequence continues at coordinate 25,403 of CABHPP010095205.1, forward strand.
CCTCACCTTGCCAGTTCCTCAGCTGGTCCTGTTTCCTCAGACTGGATGCCTCTGAGTCCTCATCCAGAATGAATCTCAGCTGAACTGTTGCTAGAAGCCTCAAAGCTTAACCAGCCAAATGCCTCTAGTTTCTGGTCCTCATGCCTTATATATCTTTCTGTTTTCTGCCTCACTCCCTGGGATTAAAGGCTCACTTTCTGGGATTAAAGGCGTGAGTAACCATGCTTGGCTGTATCCTTGAACACATGGATTTCTGCCTCTGGAATGCTAGGATTAAAGGCATGTGCTACCACTGCCTATCCTCTATGTTTAAAATTGTGGCTGTTCTGTCTCTGACCCCAGATAAGTTTATTAGGGTGCACAATATTTCGGGGAACACAATACCACCTCACCTATGGTCTGAAACACATCTAGAATGTATTTCTTACATGATAATTGTTCTTATATGTAGTTTCATTTTTGTTAAGGTTATTACCATTCATTTTTTCTGGACAATATTTGATAATAGTTTTTTTTTTTTTGGTTTTTCGAGACAGGGTTTCTCTGTGTAGCTTTGCGCCTTTCCTGGAACTCGCTTTGTAGACCAGGCTAGCCTCGAACTCACAGAGATCCGCCTGCCTCTGCCTCCCGAGTGCTGGGATTAAAGGCGTGCGCCACCGCCCGGCTGATAATAGTTTTTTTAAGTAACTTTTTTATTAAGAAATTTTTTATTCATTTTACATACCAATCACAGATCTCCCTCTTCCCTCCTCCCACCCCTCCAGCCTTCCCCTACTCACCCACACCCCATTCCCTTCTACAAGAAAGTAAGGCCTCCCGTGGGGAGTCAGCAGAGCCTGGTCCATTTGGTAGAGGCAGGTCCAAGCCCCTCCCCGCTGCCTCAAGGCTGTGCAAGGGGTCCCATCATAGGTAGTGGGCTCCAGAAAGCCAGGTCATGTACCAGGGATGGATCTTGATCCTACTACCAGGGGGCCCCTTGAGCAGATCAAGCTACACAATTGTCTCACTTATGTAGAGGGCCTAGTTCAGTCCCGTGGCGGCTCCACAAGTGTTGGTCTAAATTTCATGAGTTCTCGCTAGCTTGGTTCATTTGTCTCTGTAGGTCCATTTGATTAGAAAGTCTTTCCACAGCCTTTTGCTCTGAGATAGTGTCTGTCTTTGAAGTTGAGGTATGTTTCTTATATGTAGCAGAAGGATGAATCCTGATTTCACATTCATTCTGTTAGCCTGTGTCTTTTTATAGGTGTATTGAGTCCATTGATATTAAGGAATATTAGTGACCAGTGATTGTTAATTCCTGTTATCTTTTGGTGGAAGTTTGTGTATATTTCCCTTCTTTGGTATTTGCTGCTGTGGGGTTATCTATTGCCTGTGTTTTCATGGGTGCATCTGACTTCCTTAGGTTGGAGTTTTCCTTCTAGTGCTTTCTGTAGGGCTGGATTTGTGGATAGGTATTATTTAAATCTGATTTTGTCTTGGAATGTCTTGTTCACTTCGTCTGTGGTGATTGAAAGTTTTGTTGGGTATAGTATTCTGGACTGGCATCTGTGGTCTCTTAGTGTCTGCATTATATCTGTCCAGGACCTTCTGGCTTTCAGAGTCTCCACTGAGAAGTCAGGTGTTATTCTGATGGGTTTGCCTTTATAAGTCACCTGGCCTTTTTCCTTTGCTGCTCTTAATATTCTTTCTTTATTTTATATGTTTAGTGGTTTAATTATTATGTGGCAAGGGGACTTTTTTTTGGGGGGGGAGTCTAATCTATTTGGTGTTGTATAAGCTTCTTGTATCTTCATAGGTATTTTCTTCTTTAAGTTGGGAAAGTTTTCTTCCATGATTTTGTTGATTACATTTTCTGTGCCTTTCAGTTGGTGTTCTTCTCCTTCCTCTATCCCTATTATTCTTAGGTTTGAACTTTTCATGGTGTCCCAGATTTCCTGGACATTTTTTTGCCTTTGGTATTTTCTTTGACTGACAAATCTATTTCCTTTATTGTATTCTCTACACCAGAGATTCTGTCTTCCATCTCTTGCATTCTGTTGGTTATGCTTGCATCTGTAGTTCCTGTTTATTTACTTATATTTTCTATTTCCAGCATTCTTTCTGTTTGTGTCTTCTTCATTGTTTCTATTTCAATTTTCAGGTCTTGAACTGTTTCCTTCACATGTTTACTTGACTTTTCTTGATTTTCTTGGCTTTCTTTAAGGGATTTATTAATTTCTTCCCATTTTTTGTTTGTCTTTTCTCAATTTCTTTAAGGGAATTTTTCATTTCCTCTTTAAAGGTCTCTATCATCTCCATAAAGTTATTTTTAAGGTCAATTTCTTCTGCTTCTTCTATGTTGTGATGTTCAGGTTTTGCTGTTGTAGAAATGCTAGGTTCTGGTGATGCCATATTACTCTTTATGTTGTTGTATGTATTTTTGCACTGGCATCTACCCATCTCTTCCCCCAATAGGTGCAAGAGGTGCCTGTGTCTGAGTGAGCTGTTCTTCGTCCGATGTGTGCTTGCTGTGTCTGGTCTCAGAGGGCCACTCTGTGTCTAATCTTAGTTCTTGGTCTAATTGGAGCTGGTGGATTCTCTGTCTCAGGGAGATGCTTTTGGTCAAATCCAACCTGGCTGATTCTATGTCTCAGGGGTTTGCTCTTGTTCTTATTAGGGCTCTTGGTCCAATCTGAGCTGGCTGATTCTGCATCTCAGGAAGCTGCTTTTGGTCCAACGAGAGCTGGCATCTCAGGGGGATGGGTAGGTTTGGGGTAGGGCATGGATCTTGTAGATTGCAGGATCTGGTGGGGAGTTAGTGGAGGAGTCTGCCCACAGGAGTCTTCCATACTGGCCAGCAACTGGGTGGGAGTTCCCTTTGATAATAGTTTTTATTGTATATAGTTTTATTATGTTAGGATTAGAACTTTCCTTCTTAATTAGACAAAAAGGGGGAAATGTTATGGGAATTATTGACACCGGCCCGCTGGTCAAATGTAAGGAGCAGCTTGGCTCAATGGGTGTGATCTTCTCTGGAGAGATGTGACTCAATAAGAGGCCTGGGAGGGCTGAGGTACTCTCTCAGATAGTGGGAACTAGTACCAAGCCACAGAGCAAGTGGCTGTGGCTTGGTTCAAGGTCCCCATCCCTCACTGGAATGGAGAGGTGGTGGCAGCTGCACCTGCAATTGTGTGGCAGCTTCATTTTGTATCATGAGTGTAGCATTCTGATTTTGCTCATTAATAAACTCTGACTTGATCCACAGACTCCCTCCCTCATTATTAGTGCTTTATGCTTTCCTTGAGATGCAAGTTGACTTAACTGATTTGTCAAAGTTATTCACATAAAGTTGTCAGAATGCTTATTTAAAAAATGTCGTTCATTGATCACAAATTGTTTTTTATAATTTTCATTGCTTATATTCATTATGCATGGTGCTGTGTCATAGGAGCATATTTTCAGATGTGTATCTTGTATGTTTAGCATACCCCCATGCTCCTATCCTTCTCTTCATGCCTCCCCCTTCCATTAGTCCATTTTTCCTCTTAGACAGTTTCACTGTGACATTCATGTCATATGTGTGTGTGTGTGTGTGTGTGTGTGTGTGTGTGTAATTTTATGTCTCTATCAGCAGTCAGAAGCTGTATATTACAAAATAGAAAACATACATTTGTCTTTATGAGACTGACTTAATTTGCTTAATATGATTATCTCTGCTTGCAACCACTTTGAGCAAACATCATGATTCCATTTTCAATTGCTTTCTACCTTATTTTTGAGAAAGGGTCTCTCAGTGAAGCCAGAACTTACCTGTTGGCTAGGCTGACTGGCTAGTAGACTCCAGGGATCCTCCTGTCTACCCCTACCCCAGCCTCAGTGTTAGTCTTACGGCTGTGCACCCCCGTGTCTTTTTTGTTATGTGGGTGCTGGGGTCTGAATTTAGGTCCTCATGTTAGCACAGCAAACACTTTACCACTTCAATGTTTTTAATCTTTTTCCGTGATCTTCACCAGTTACTTTGTACTTTTGGTAGTTGGGATAGAGTTTATATATACTCCAGAATACTAAGAGATGGTCAAAACATGAAGAAAGAACCTTTATTCTGCTTGGGGAAAATCAACAGGATTTCAAGTTCAGGTGCTAATAATAAGAAAAGAGTAGTGTAAGTTATGGTTACAGATAAATCATTAAAATTCCTTTGATATCTACTGATTACACAGTCATTTCAAGTCCATCTTTAAAATTACTACTCTACATTATGCTTAGTTGTCATCATGCTATGTAATCAGTGTCCACTATTAATGATTGGAAATGTCCTGCTACATTTTCAATCTACATGAACTGAAGTATTTCCTTCTTTACCCATGGATATGTGGATTCATCTCCTTGCCATGCCAATGGCTTATTCCATCTCCTGTGGATATAATATATCATATATGGGGACTCTAGAGCTCCAAGCAGGTGTCTTGATTCATAACGGAATGTCTTGATAGGGTTAACCATCATTAATGTCTACAAATCATGTGATTTGAGCAGTTTTTGATAGAATGGAGAACTTTACATTGTCTCTGGTAAGGAATAAGGTTGGCTATCCCTGTCCTTCAGAATATCACAACACTGGCGAATGGGTTTCCTAATTATGTGCCAATATTTAAGAATGTGCTCAGTGCCCACTTGCCTCTTGGAGATTCTGGAAAAGGAACTTTCTTCTATCAATGCTGTTGATACCTCTCCTGTGGTAGAGATGTCAATGACATCCCTGGTGCTCAGTCTTATAGGAAGATAAACATGATTTCAATGATCACACTACACAACTTTGCAGATTTTTAGTTTTCTGATACAGGACCCAATTATTAACACCTGGAGTGACTCTTGTTCCCATTTCTACATGCTATTCATCTGTTTTGAATGGCAGGACAGGAGTATTCTTTAGTCGTTTAGCTTACGACACATTTGTGTGAGGCTTCCCTTTCATAGAGCATCTTTATCTCGTTTTGCAGTCTTCTATTTTCTTGCTGGAAATTCTCATGTAGTTGTCCAGCCTGTTCCTAAAAAGTGACAAGTAGAGACAATGAATCATTGCACTGAGCTGATCCCTATGTTCTATGCAGTTTACATAGTAATTATTTTTTGTTATTTGGGTTCTTAAAAATTTATCTAATCTTAATTTTTATTATATTTGGTTAATCTATTTTTGCTTATGAATAAATTTTAACATTAAAATGTTTGCTTTTGTTTTTTCCTTTAGTGAATTATTTAACCCTTTCCCCAAATTATGCTTTTTCTTGGTCAGCAATAATCAATTCTCTTTGGTTCCTTTAGCTAAGAAGCAGTTCCACTGATGAACCTAGGTTACCACTATTTATTTTTTCCTCATTAGTTGTCTATAATCTCTATACATAATCTTAATCAAGTGTTTGATTTCAAATTTTAGCCTTAGAGACATTAATAATCCCCCTAATCACCAAATATCTAAACACGCAGCACAGGGATGAATTCCAAAAATCTGACTGCGGCTCTGAATCTTAAGTTTAAGAAATTCAGTCTGTGGGGAGTGGGGGCGTGAATGAGCCAGTAACACGATTGCTGCATAAGCATGAATACCTGAGCTGGAATCCTGAGCACCAATGTAAAAGCTAGATGCAGCACTGTGCTGTACAACCAGGCTGAGGAAGAACATATAGGTAGATCCTTGAAATGCATTGGGTAGCCAGGCTAGCCTCATCCATGAGCTCAAGGTTCAGTGGGAGACCGTGTCTCAAAGAATATGGTGTAGAATTATGGAGGGGGATTGGGAATAGATCTCTGGCTTTCACATGTAACATGTGTACACAAAGAGGGAGAATGAGGGAGGGAGAGAGGGAGAGAGAAGGAGAGGAAGATGGAGAGGGAGAAGGAGAGGGAGAGAGAGAAAGAGAGAGAGAGAGAGAGTAAGCTTCTACAACTTGATAGCAGGATGATAGATGATAGGTAAGAAAATCAGAGTCTCAGATTGAAGATATTGAATTTCTACATTAAACTCCCAACTCAACACAAATTGGAAGCAGAGCATAGGAAAAGAGGAGGGACAGACAAACTGTCACATAGTTGTGAGGGTTAAATAGTTCCTCTCCTCATAAACACTCTCTTAGGAATAAACTCATACCATGTGAGACAAAAAAAAAAAAAAAAAAAACTACCTTTGTGGATTGCACTGTGGGAAAAACAGTTTAATCTGTTGTGTGTATCTTATAAATAATGCTCATTTACTAATTTTTGGAAGACAAGGGCTATTGCCCTGGTTGGTTTTGAATTCCCTACATAGCTGAAGATGACTTGGACCTTTTGATCCTACTGCCTCCATTTCCCAAACTACGAAGATTGCATATTTTTTAATCTTATGTGAACCTGTGTTTCTTCCATGTAATAGAGATATACTTTATGGTTCATAGAGTCTCAAGAAAGAAATAAAGATAAAATACAAAGAGTATAGCTGTCATAAATAAACAGTATATTACTAAAGGACTTAGTGTGACACCATTACACATTGAAAACTTAATCCCCAGACGTGGGCAACAGACTATCAAGCAGGTATTTAGGAATTAACAGCACAAGGGAGCAGGCTTAGTCAGCCTTTAGGCTTCGTCACATTTCACGATGAACAGAATTGGAGAGAACAGGAGGCTGGATAGATGGCTCAGCAGTAAAGAGTGTTACAGACTGGAATTCAGTTGCAAGCATCCAAATCGGGTGGTTCACAGGGATCTATAACTCCAGATCCAGGGAATCTGACTCCCTCTTTGGACCTCTATAGATATTACATGCACGTGTGCAAATACATATGCATGCACACAATCACACACATTTTTAAATATGTTTACACACATTACAAAAATATTTTTAAATGAAGAGAACATAGAGGAGGTGCAATTACAATACCTGAAGTTTGTGCTCAGTGGCCCTCTGTTGCTCCTGCCTCATCTGGGCCTGTTCCTTCTCCATCTTCTCAGTCAACTGTTGCATGCGTTCCCAATAACTCTTCTCTTTCTGTTGCAGCAACTGGTCATTCTTCTGTTGTATATCCTCCATTATTTTTGCTGTATTCTTTGCAGCTTCAGCTTTCACACGTTCCACTGGAAAGGAAAGTGAGAAGGAAGGTGTAAATGTATTATCTGTTCCTCTCTTCTTCACAATCTTCATTTTTACTGCTGACGTCGTAGTGCTACCAAGTCTGATTCCAGCGAGTCAGACACAGCTTTGTTCTTTTAGCTCTGATTTAGGATCCCAGGTTTATAAGTAATTTAAACTTGTCATAGCTTTCCAGGGCACACAGTCTTTTAACTTGTGCCTCACCTTCAATCTGTATTTCTCTTTGTGTCAGAGCCTGGTCTGTGCGTAGAATTGCATCAATCACATCCTCCTTGGACTGCAAATATTTCTGCAGAGTTTTTTCAGCCTTGGAGTCCAGAGAACATGAGGTTAACAACAGGAATGACTGAACACTTTGTTGCCTGTTTCCCTACCCTCCCCCCCTTCCTCTTGGTGCTAAGATTCTTAGTCATAGAAACAGTTCCCACTAATGAATGCCTTTATTCAGGTTCTAAATCTGGAGTTGATGGTGATGCAGTGAGTTTACTGTAGCCCTAGGGCAAAACAAAAAGATCTGACAGAATGAGAAAGGGAGGGAAGTGTGGGCCTGGGGAAGAGTGATGGATGGGGAGTCATAGGGTGATATGATTGGACCCAGATGTCTCTTAAAGCTAGTTTGAATCTCAAAGAGATGCAATATAAGTTTTCTTTAAGGCCCTATCATTGGGTCCTGTGTGGTGGTAATGTATTCCCCAAAATATTGTGTACCTTAATAAACTTATCTGGGGTCAGAGACAGAACAGCCACAATATTAAACATAGAGGTTAGGCAGTGGTAGCACACGCCTTTAATCCTAGCATTCCAGAGACAGAAATCCATGTGTTCAAGGATACACCCAAGCATGGTGACCCACGCCTTTAATCCCAGAAAGCAAGCCTTTAATCCCAGGGAGTGGTGGTAGAAAGCAGAAAGGTATATAAGGCGTGAGGACCAGAAACTAGAGGCATTTGCCATGGAAAGGCATTTGCCCTGGAGAGGCATTTGGCCTGGAGAAGCATTGGGCTGGTTAAGCATTCAGGCTTCTAGCAGCAGTTCAGCTGAGACCCATTCTGGATGAAGACTCAGAGGCCTCCAGTCTGAGGAAACAAGACCAGCTGAGGATCTGGCGAGGTGAGATAGCTGTGGCTTATTCTGTCTCTCTGACCATCCAGTGTTCACCCCAATAACTGGCCTCAGGTTTGATTTTATTAATAAGAACTTTTAAGATTCATGCTACAGTCCTGTACAACATGAAGAGTCTATTGGAAACAGGGTGACAGTCATATTGGTGGTTAATGTGATTGTTCAGTTTTAACTCCACTGTTAAGTGAGTACACTGTGTCTGATGAGTAAGCAGGATGTGATAACCTTGATGTATGTGATGTTGAGGAAGCATAGGCCTGGTATGAAACCAATAAGACCCTGTTCCAATGATGCTTGGGATCATGCTGCTGTCTAAAGGTAAGCAGCTCCTAGAACACACACACATAACCTTGGTTACCTGAATCCCTTTCCTGGGTGCCTGATAGTACTTTTTCTTCAACTCCTGTATCTTCTGATTAAAAGGACAGTATCCTCCTGGTTTAGAATAAACCCCCATCTTCACATCTTTTTCTAGTGGACCAAAAATATCCCGAATTAGAGTTGAGCAGCGATCTGAGGATGCCTGTAGATTCTTCTTACGGAAATAGCCTTGCTTTGTTTCTAACTCGGCCTTTAATGTAAAAATGAAAAGAAAAAAAAATAAGGAAAGAAGCCTGAGTTTAGAAATTCTGGGATCATTTCTCAAAAGAAAAACAAACAGAAAACCCCAAATAAAGGAAATTTATAAGCACTGACTATAACTACATCCTTCCTCTGATCCAGCTTTGTGGCAGTGGAGTTCAGAGGAGAGATTTACACCTTTAAAGGTAAACTACCTTTCCAGACTGGACCAGAGATGCCACAAGAAATAAACACGGCTCAATGTTAATTTGCCTCTGATAGCTAAGACTAAAAAATTCTTTTCTATTGTCTTAAATATTGAATCAGACTGTTGACACTGGGCACGCAACTTGATCAGACACACTCATTACTTCTTTGTACTCAGTTCAGTAGGGAAATAGTACTAGTTAATTAATGAAAGGAGAGATATTTTAAATCTTTGAATTTTTGATAATCCATTTTTTCCTGATAATTGTGATTATTAATACATAACTGTTTCTATTTCAAAATCTATAACAGTTGCCCCTCCTTAAACACCAATTTCATTTCCTCATAGCATTTTGCCTTCCAAAATCTACATCGAGGTCAACTTGAAAGATAAATTACTCCTAATTGTGTTAGGAACACTTGATCAACATCTTTGAAGGAATTTTCCATGAAGATCTTGGTAGCTTCTTTCTCTATGGTCCTGTGCAGATCCAGCAGCTCCTGGAGGGTCTCTGTGGGTAATTTCAACATCTGGCTCATCTGCTGGTCATAGTGAGCAATGGCCTTTTGCACTGCAGCTGCATTCTCTGTCTGGGACAAAGCCAGGACAGCATTCTCCATGCAGGGCTGATCTCCACTGAGGATGGTGTTGACATAGGTTGCCACCAAGCTCTTTAGTCCTACAACCAGGAAACAGGTGGTGACAATATTTGCTGTAGATGGATAAAACAACACTATTCTGTAATTCTAGATATTTCAATAATTGTTGCCTTAAAGCTTCTATGTCCTTAGCATCATTTGGAAGAATGACAGACAGAAGTATCTCAGCCTCTACCTCACATTGATGGCATTCTACCTACTTCTGTGCAAAGATACACCTGTAATGAGGTGTGTGAGACCCCAAAGGCTAAGAGTGCTGGATGGAGACTACATGGGCATGTGTCTATGGAATGTTTGTGTGCCTTTTAAGGAAAGCACCATGAGAACAGGCTCCACACTTCCTTCATGCTTATCTGTGTCACCAGCCCTGTCCATAGTAAGCATTTCATTTCAAGTTTGGAGCCAAACATGCTCTCCCAGTCAGAACTTCTCTATCAGGTTGAATAGAATAAATATCACTGCCCAAGAGAACTTTCTATATGTACTAACGTGACAATGACTGCCTCCATGTAGATTTTACTGTACTTATATTTAAATTTTAAGAGCCATACTTGTTTAGTGGCTATGGTAGGTGAATACAGGTCTAGTTTGCTAGGGTATTTTAAAGGTTTCTTTTTTCAAATTTTTCTTTTACCCCTTTTTCTCTTTTTCCAACAAGAAAATGTGATAGACAAAGTCTATTATAAATGCTGGTACCATCTACAGCTTAGCCCTACAATGGTGAAAGGTCTACACTTCTTCAGAGCTGAAGCACGTCATTTGCTATCTCATGATGCTGTGGCCTACACAGTGAGCAGAAGGACTGGAAGGGACTCACGGGGTCCATTGACCTTGATGCCTCCTGAAAGCGTTTTAACCTTGGAACAGCTGAACACGTAGGAACAGAACTCTGCCACTTGTTCCATGAAGTCTGAGTCCAGGTCTTGCTCCTGCAGCGATTCCAGCTGGCCAAGCTTCTTCCCTTGTGCTGGCCGCTCAAAGACAAAGCATTTCTTCTTTGGGAAGAACTTACGAATACAGAGCCGAGGGAGATTAAGTTTTTGTTCTTTATCTCTTTGACCTGTACCTAGATGAAGTGAAATATAGGATTTTCAGCCAGAGATTGAAAGGTGAGTATACATACTTTAAATTCAGTCATGTGAGCATTTATAGTTCATACATACTGAAAGTTGAGGTAGGGGGATGGTAAATTGAGGACAGACAGCCAGTGCTCTTAACCTCTGAGCCATCTCTCTAGCCCCTGAATTCTTAGTTTTGTTTTGTTTTTTTTTTTAACCAGAGCTGGGGAGCTGAGGATCGAACCCAGGGCCTTGTGCTTGCTAGGCAAGCGCTCTACCGCTGAGCTAAATCCCCAACCTCGAATTCTTAGTTTTAATCGACATCCTCATTAGCAGCTGTAGGTCTCTTACCGTGTATAAGCTTCAGGGAATTCTCTAGATATTCATCTGCAGAGATGGACTCCCCATTTACTTTCAGCTCAAGAGAGAAGTCCCTCAGAGTCCACACGAAGTCCGGGAAGAAGTTCACAAATTCATCTGAGTCCTCCAACTCATTTTGGTCAGTCGAGGATCTTGTTCTGATTCTGTCTGTCAGCTCTGTCACATAGCTGAACAGCTAATTAAGGAAAGCCACAAAACAACCATAGCATCAACCAAATCTGCAGGGTCCCCATTGTGCCAAACCCTAGCCCCAAACCTTCATTTGCCTTGGTGTGAAAATTGTAGATACATATACTTGAGTTAATTTTATGTTTTATGTTGCATTAACAAAGAGCTGCAGACATGGAGCTGGATCATGAGGGTAGGTCACCCCGCTCACTCTGGTGTTCTGAACCTCAGAAAGGATAATGCAGCTGGTCCAGGGCCTGCTGGTTGATGGCTCCCATGCTGTTGTACACGAAGGTGCTGCTCAGAAGTATAGCCAGGGCAAAGATCCAGCAGTCATTCTGGTTGTCACCCTGGGAGTCAGAACATATGGGTCAGGAATATGTTTTGTTCTATGTCACTTTCTAGATCAGCAGTGGTAAAATATATCCACTTCATTAGAGGGGATTTTAGCCTTAAAAAATGTTCCTATGGTTCGTGGATTCAGTTGTGATGATTCTCACTGGTGCTCCTTAGCCTGTGGTTAGTGTTTCAGGACTGCAGACTACCACCCTGCTGTTCTGTGAGCCAGTCTTGTGACTACTTCCCTCACCTCTGTTGGCTAAATGTGACTTCATGTCATGTAAGTAGATTGAAAAGGGTGCTATGATGAAGTTCAAACAAGTCTTCAAAAAACTATGACTCTAGTGACCAGACTTGATGGGTAGAAATGCTTGCTGCCAAGCCTTAGTGCCTGAATTCGATCCCCAGAACCATATGATGTTAAAGAGAAGTGACTCACATGTTTTACTTTAACCTCCATATGGGAGTTGTAGCACATGCATCATGGTGTATGTTAGACACACACACACACACACACACACACACACAAATAAATATATAAAATGTTTTTAAAACAGCATAGAGGATAGTGAAGAATTTTCAAAGATGAGAAGATGAGGGGCTGAATTGCACACTGAGCCCTCAATCCTTACTTTCTCCACATCCCCCAGGCCCTCTGTATCAAGCAGAACTAGGGTGTGGTCTGACTTCTGGGGATGAGGGACACACCACATCCAGATCCCCTTGGTGTGAGACTGCACTGTGGAGCCCAGGGAGAAGCCTAAAAAGCAGAGAGGAAAGGAGGGATTAGATGTGTAGACCCAGGTGCTTCAAGAAAGTGATAATAAAATTAGCATAATCAAACAGGGAAGATGCCTCAGGGGTTAAGTGTGCTTGCTCTTCTTGCATAGGACAAGAACTCTGTTCCCAGAATCTACATAACAGCTCACAACTGTCTATAAATACAGTTTCTGGGAACCTTATGTTCCTTTCTAACACGTGTGAATACTAGGCATGCAGGGTTGTCCTCAGACAAAATACTTGTACATGTGAATATAAAGTAAATAAATCTCTTTTGAAAAACCAGCACAATCAAGTCAGGAGAATGAACTGAAACCAAAGCTGGTGCTGATCTCACAGTCAGAGTCATGACAGAAACTCAGTTTTCAGAGATGCAGAATGCAATGGTCTCCAGGCCTGCATCAAGGTTCCACAGAAAATGTGCAGCAGGGTCAGTCTGTCATGTACAGCTCCTGAGCTTGCTGTGTGAGGCTGTGGAGTAAAGCTGAAGTAACAGTGGAGACCCAGGAAGTTAGGGATGCCAGGACTGGGATGTCCACTGAGGAAAACTGGAGTCAATGAGTGGACCTAACCCTAGAGGGAGCCCTTGTGTCCTGTAAACAGCAGGAACCAGGAGGCAGGGTCTGCAAGCTGCTGTGGTATAGAGAAAGCCACCACATGCCATATATGCTGCACATGGAGCTACAGGGTTATGTTCGTCCTTCTGGGTTCAGTCTTGCTATGGTGTGTCCTGTCCTTCCTGTCCCCCTGAACACTGCAAATGGGGATGTTTATTTTATGTCATTGTATATTACAGGCATGTCATGTAAAATTTAATTTTGTAAAAGATCACAGATGTTTGTCATATGGGACTAGACTGTCATATGCTGTTAAAACTTTAAGATGATGGGGACTTTTCAAGTAAGACCACATGCATTTTTTTTGGCCAGGAGAAGAATGTTATGGTTTGAATGTAAAATGGCCATCATAGGCTCACATATATGAACACGTGGTCCATAGTCAGTGGTACTGTGTTGAGTAACGTGAAAGCATTAGGAGGTAGGACCTGGCTGGCAGAGGGCAGGCCTTTGACTGTAATAACACTGGCCTTGCTTGTGGCCCTCTGCTCTCTGCTTCCTGGTCAGCCATGATATGAACAGCCACAAGCTCCTTCCACTGCACATGGAGTCCCGTCTCCTCTGTCATAGTGGACTGATTTCCCCTGACCTGTGAGCAAAGTAAACCCTCCTTCCTCACATTGCCTCTAACGGTCATTTGATCTGTGATGAGACTAATACAACCTAGAAAACCTGAAAGCCTGGACTCAGCCAGGAGTCTCTATAGTCATCTTCATGTCAGCATCGTTCAGAGTACTCAGCGGTCTTGTCTACAGGTGAATGGATGAGGCAATGTTAGACATACTTTATCACTGAACCTCAAACAGGGAGAAAACTTTGACAAACCTTGAAGGTGTCAGAAGTGAAAGAACCAGTTCCAAAAATCTCTATGTTTTGTACAAATCCACACATATGACATTCCTAGGACATTCCTATTCATAAATATAGCATGTGGAAGAATGGGATGGTTTGGGCAATGAGCTTCTTTCTAGAGATGGATGGGGGCTATACTACATCATAAATTTCTTTAATGACACAGAACCATATACTTAAAAATTATAAAGATAAATCTTACATAATTTATATGAATAAAAAAGTCAATACATAAACTATAGGTAGATATTTTTTTTTTTGGTTTTTCGAGACAGGGTTTCTCTGTGAAGCTTTGCGCCTTTCCTGGAACTCACTTGGTAGGCCCGACTGGCCTTGAACTCACAGAGATCCACCTGCCTCTGCCTCCCGAGTGCTGGGATTAAAGGCGTGCGCCACCACTGCTTGGCCAGGTAGATTTTTTTATAACCTTAAAGACCAATAGAAACTTGCTGTTGCTACAGAACATTTTACCTGTATCTTAAATCTAATTAACATATAAATTTAATTATCTTTACTGCTGCCTTTGTCCGTCTAGGAAATGAACCAGTATGGTTTTAGAAGGGAAGCTAGGGGTTAGATGTGGTGGTGCAGGCCTGTAATCAGCTCTCAGGAGGCCAAGGCAAGAAGATCATGAGTTCAGGGTCAGCCTGGACTACATGATAATCTAAAGGCCTGCTTGGACTATATAGCATGACTGGTCTCAAGAAATGAAAGCAAATGGACAAAGCAACAATGTCAACAAAAAGGATCTCAACAGCCAACTCTGACTGGAAGATTAAATTCTTTACACTCTCATGCAGAAAGCAGACAATGTGAGTGGACACAGGGGACCCAGCTTAGCTTTGTTGGTGGCACTCACCTTTGTTCTTTCCAGCCAGCTTGTTCATCAAGTAGGATTTGCCTGTGCGATAGAAGCCCACAATGGCCACCACTATCATAGGCTGCTTGATGGCAGACAGGATCTCCAGAGCTTCCTGTTTGGCTGTCAGTTGCCCTTTCACATTCTCGATGAGGCACACAGGGCCTTGCATGTGGATGTCTGAGGCCATTGTGCAGGCTTGTCCCCTGTCTATAGAGGGAGAGATAAGATTAACTATAATTAGTTCTTTTTACTCAGAAGGTAGAGTTATCAAATCCTTAAAAACCACAACCTTGTTGTATGCATCAGAGACGTATGTGAGAGAATCTGTAAAATCTTATGAAATATTATTTAAAAATTTTCATTTATAAAGTCACTGTGATAGCATTCTGCTGCTCTCAGAACACAAATATTCCATTTAATCTAGCATTGAAAAACTTTCCTTATTAAAGATTTTATACTAAACATCAAATAAAAAAGAATCAGACCGAGAAATGATTTCATATTGCAACTGTATATAATCAATTAAATATTCATTTAGTCATTTATTTACTGCTATAATTAATAAAGACACCCAGGAATTAATGCTTCATTGTTTGATGTATGCCATGATAATAATTTCTATAGATTATAAAATGTGTTCATTCTACCTATACTATACTAGTATTTATAATCATGTAATAGACATGAGTCTCTAGACACAGAATTAATTGCATTACCAACATGAAGCAATATAACATATTTTTTGTGAAAATTAATGAAAATACATCACAGCGACTCTTCCAAGGACATGGTTGTGGTGACAGTGTTCCCCAAAATATTGTGCACCCTTGTAAACTTATCTGGGGTCAGAGAACAGAACAGCCACTAGATAGACATAGAGGCCAGAAAATGGTGGCACACACACCTTTTAATCCTAACATTCTGAAGGCAGAGATCCGTCTGGATATCTGTGAGTTCAATGTCATATTGGAAATAGCCAGGCATGGTGACACATGCCTTTAATCTCAGGAAGTGATGGCAGGGAGAAGAAAGGTATATAAGGTGTGAAAAACAGGAACTAGGGTCTGGTTAAGCTTTTAGGCTTTTAGCAGCACAGTTCAGCTGAGATCCATTTGGATGAGGACTCAGAAGCTTCCAGTCTGAGGAAACAGGATCAGTTGAGGAATTGGCAAGGTGATGTGGCTGTGGCTTGTTCTGCTTCTCTGATCTTCCTGCATTCACCCCAATACCCAGCTCCAGGTTTGTTTTTATTAATAAGAACTTTTAAGATTTGTGCTACACATGGTTACACAAGATCAGTGACCAGAAAAACAGCTGCACAGTAAATGAGCCAAAATCTAGACAGACTGTCAGTACACCGATGAGAATACTAGATACTGCAGGAAACAACTGTAATGTACTTAGCAAGATATCAGGGAGCTGTTGGTTCAAAGAAATGACTTCCTGCCATTCTTCTTTAGGTTTTCTGTTTAGTTCTCATTTGGAAGAGAAAAGAGAAATGCAAAGAGGTGGAAGACAAACACCGGGAATAAGAGGCTAGGAGCTGATCAGGCAGAACAAAGCTATAAAGCAAGAACATTGTGAGTGAGAATGGTGACTGGACTGCGATTCTGGTCTCCAGGAGACAGGAACAGCAGCCTGAGGGCCTGAAGTTGGGGACAAATTAAGCACACACTGTAGCTGGAGTTATCTTCAGTCCCGCCCAGGCCAGCAGCCACTCAGACCCAAATAAACACACAGATGCTTATATTATTTAAAGTGTTTGGCCTAATGGCTCAGGCTTCTTGCTATCCAGTTCTTATATCTTAAATAAACCCATTTCTATTAATCTATACATTGCCATGTGGCTTGTGGCTTACCAGTACTTTATGTCTTACTTCTCATGGCCGCTGCAGCTGGCAGCATCTCCTGACTCAGCCTTCCTCTTCCCAGAATTCTCCTCTCTCTTATCCTGCCCATACTATACTTCTGCCTGGCTACTGGCCAGTCAGCATTTTATTTATCAATCAATAAGAGCAACACATTCACGGCATACAGAGCCAGACATTGTCTTCAGTCTTGTATTCAGGGAGATCTTCTAAGAAGCTGCTCACTACAGTATAGGGCTGATCCTAAAGGGGAGGGTTAGGAAGAAAGTGGGCGTGAGGAATGAGCCAATCTTCCTACTCTCGGAGGAAATTCACTTGGAAGCCGAGATCAGATGTGTGATGGTGACTGCCCTGTCCTTCACCTTTCACTCTGGGATTCAGCTGTGACCTGAGTTTCCTACAAAACAGCCACAACTATGTCAGTGAACTGCAAAGCTGACTGATTGATTAGAATTTGTGTGATTGGGGAGAGATGGAATATTGCAAAGTCTGGAGCCACATTTTCCTGGGCTATCTTTAGCTGCCTTCAGAGCTATTTCTTGCATCATCAGAAGGCCTGTAGCTCACGCATTTTGCCACAACCTGCTGCCCCATGTAGCCACCAATGTATTTCAAAAGTACGATCTATGACTTTTTTATTCTTTTTCTACAGAAATGTCAAGAAACTTGCCAAGTTGTAACATGATGTGTAGGGTAAGCTGAGTTTCTGTTCCTGGGCCACCAAACACTCATATTAAACTCTACAACAGATCGTAACTCTTCACTGGAGGCTGTGGCTATTCACACTACAAGTCATTCCCTTCCCCTCATGAAAATCAGCCACAGGCAGCCCTTTCAGTAGGAGTGGGAAGGCATCAGCTGTGCTCCGCCACTGACCACGGTCATTTAACTGTGCCCATCAGCAGATAGTGTGAGGAAAGAGAAAGGCAATCCCAGTGTGTTTCTCACCCTTGGTTAAGCTGCACACCTGCTGTTCCCTAACTCAAAGCAAGCCCAGTGTCCCTTAGAGCCTGGCTGCCCTGATAATACCACCCAGAGTTGATCTGCTGCTGTGCCAAGGCCATGTCAAGGTGCAGCCTTTCCTAGTCAGAGAAATTCTGAAGAAAGTGAATTAACCCTCAATAATGTCTTCTCATTCGTAGTGGGGGTTAGGTTCCCATGTTCCAGATCAGAACTCCCCAGACCTACAAGAGCAAATGTCCCTTCTTACCTGCTCTTGCTGCTCAGCACAGGTAGATGGGCTCTGCCACTGCCTTTTATTTCCTCCTGAAATACAGTGAGGCTTTCTGGAATTGGCTTAGTGAGCAAATGTTGGAAGCACTGTGTGTAACCTTTAAGTAGGTTGCAGTACTGAGAAACTGAAACCATTTTGACCATGGACATAAATCAACAAAAAGGTAAAAAGACATCCCTGGGCTATGTTAGGGGGAGGATTTGTCAGGACTTCCTAACCAGATCCTTCAGTACTTAGTTCAAAGGGATCTTGAAGCCATTTGTTATTTAAAAATATTTCCACATGATATAAAATATGTGGGATAATTTTCAGGTTTGGAACTGGTTGAAATAACATAAATGAGGAGGAAGGATATAATCATTTTAAGGTCTTATGTCTGAAAATACTGTAACAGGCCCCAAGACCTTACTTAGCACAACTGACTCCATGATGGAAGTGCCATTCAGGCTATTAAACTAAGCATATAGACAACACCACCAGCCAAAATGAAAACAGAGACCTAATCTATGAATGTCAGTAGTTCTGGGAAAGTCTCTGAATGCTTTCTGGCTTCTGTAGTTCCACTTCTGGCTAACTGTTCTTGTTGACTGAAGTATGTCAACTCAGAATGTGGATATTGTGCTTAAAAGCTTATCCTGAGAAAGGCTCAGTGCTACACTGGGATCCTGAACACTCAGAGTAGTTGCAGGACAGCTAATAAAGACTTCCTCTTGGATTAAAACCACATCCAAGCAGTCTTCTCTGGTGGATATCACACAGCATTTCTGGAAGTCTCACACAGATCCCCAGAGACTAGACCTTGGGACCCTGGAGGTCCAGAGCCCCTTGGAATGGAGAGGAGACTAACCTGAGATGTTGCAGGTACCCACGATTCCCCTTGATCAGTCATTGCCTAAAGCTTCAGAAGAGTCTACCACCTCCATCCCAAAAGGGAACAAATGAGAAAGTTGCCTGACTTGTCACCTTAGCGTTAAGTCTTGTTACAGTGATGCCTCTGTTGGACACATAGGAGAGGTCAGATGCAGCTGCTGATCCAGTGTCCAGGAACCATGTCAGATGTCACTGGGTACACTCTGTCTCTTTCTGGTGTGTAGGTATGTGGTGCTCACCCATGGTTGTCTTTACTGTGTGTTTATCAGTTCCATTTTTTTTGCATTGAATGGTGACTTTCTCTGGTGTGAGACTCTCCCTCCCAGGCTTAAGGCCTTTTCCAATTCTGTTGGGGACCTGAACTCCTTTGGCTCTTCCAGGTCACCCAGAGACACACACACAAACACAAAACAGCCCTTCCTGCCCCACTTCAGAGATCTTGTGGATTGACTCCTGCTCAGGGTCCCCATTGTCCTGGTCCCTGTGTGGGAACAGGGATGGGCTGAGCCTCTCATCCAGGGTCCCTTGCCATCTAAGTGGAATGCACACAGGGAGGGGAAAAGAATTCCCCAAGTTCACTGCCTGTTCTAAGCAGCCTCGGGGAAGAAAAAAAGGAAGTTTTACTCCTTCATCTTTTGTAATTTTTGTGACCTTTTCAAACAGTAATTCATATAATTGGATAACTCAAAACTCATCAATCTCTGGAAAAAGAAAAAGGAGAATAACTGGACCTCGCAGGTGGACAAGGAGATGGCTGCCTGACAAGGCAGCCTGGACAGAACAGCTTCTCCCTTCTGTCAACACTGACCAAAGAGATTGTAAATAATTTTCACAAGGTATTTTTATTGGGATTCAAAAGAGAGCTATTAGAAGATTTCTTTTGTTGACCCCAGATATGAGAAAAAAAGTTATAAAAGTTAGAAAAGTGTAAAGACATAAATATGTCCCCATTGCTGGAGGTAGCTCATAAGGTGTTTAATCACTGTTAGGAGTCTCACACAAAGACCCACATCTGTAACATACATACAGAGGGCCTAGGACAGTCCTATGCAGGCTCCCTGGTTGTTGGTTCAGTCTCTTCGAGCCCCTGTGAGCCCAGGTTAATTGGTTCTGTGGGTTTTCTTGTGGTGTAAGAACAGAGAACTGATTGGGACAGGACCTTTTGCATAAGCTGAAAGCCACTGTCCCCTTCTCTGAGGATGAAATGCAGAAACAGTGCCCAATGGCCCTAGAAACAAAAAGAGGAAATGCAGTCCATATTGCCTGGCTTGGAATTCTGGTGCCCTGCCAGTCACCCTGGAATACTCCTCTCCTGCCTGTGAAGAAACCTGGCCCCTCTGATCCTCATGAGACTGATTCCTCCAGAGAAACAGATGTACACTGTCTTTGTTCTGGAAGATGCATTTTTCAGCCTCCTGTTGGCAGAGGTGAGTCAACCCACCTTTGCTTTTAAATGCACTGATTCAGAGGGAGATTTCAGTGGGCAACTTACATGGACCAGACTGCCCCAAGGATTTAAAAACATCCCAGCTCTGTTTGATAAGACTCCAAATGCTTACCTCCCACCCTTCCTTCAGAGGATTACTAGGAATATAGAGTAATAGGGCCACCAAAGAATTGCTATAAGAGTTACAAACCTAGGGTTGCAGAATGTAAGCTATGAACTTTCTCTATCAGAGGCTACCTATCTTGGCTACCAGCTGAGAGGAGGCAAAGGGAGCCTGTGTCAGAGTAGGATTACTGCTATCTTTCAGATCCCAACTCCAAAGACTAAGACTAATTTGAGAGTTCTAGGTATAGCTTGGTATTGCTGGATACCAGAGTTTGCAGGACTCGTAAGCCCTCTATATGGAGCACAAGAAGAGGGTTGTCAAATCTGGACTGAGATTGAAGGAAAGACATTTGAGCTTTAAAACAGTTCTGACTTCACCTTCTGCCCTAGTACTTCCAGATGTCTCAAAACCTTGTCCTCCCTTTGTCCATGAAATAAAGGATGTTGCAAAAGGGATTTTAACCCAAACTTTGGGGCCATGGAAATGCCCTGAGGCATACCTTTCCAAATAATTGGACCCAGTAGCCACAGGATGGGCCACTTGTCTAGGAGGTGTGGTGGCTATGGGTAGTCTAATAAGCAAAACAAAACAAAACAAGACAAAACAAACAAACCAAAAGCAAGTTAACTCTGGGTCAGGATCTCACACCCTATGATGCAGTTGAGGCCCTCCTCTAGGGAACACCAGAATGCTATCTGCCTGATGCTGGTGACCATGTCAGAGGAGTTGCAGTCAGCAATGGAGCTCATGGAATACAGCCCCCTGGATAACAAAGCAATAATGGGTGCATCCTGGAGAGGCAAAGCTCCAGGAGGATGGTCTCCAGAATGTCCCTTGTTTCTGCTGTTCTCCCTCCTGCTTGCTGCTGTCATGATCCTGCTGTATTCCTGCATGGTGTGATTACTACAGGAAAGGATCTAATAGAGTGTGATTATTTCTTGGGAAAATCCCACTCCTCACTGGGGAATTTACTTGCAGATCATAACGAAGATGATTTTTATAAGAGCAATGATGGTTAGTTAGACCTATTGTTTAGCTAGATTTTCTGAGTTAGCCTAAAAGACATAAGTGGTTAGGAGATTTAGTAAAGATGATTAGGGAAATGATTTAGGTTATTCTGCCAATTGCTGTAATGAGAGGTACAAAGAAGACAATAGGCTAGAAGTCACCTTCCCCTTTGTTAGATGTGAGATTTGCTGAGGCTGGAGAATAAGAACAAGGGAGTTTCATGCATTATAGTTCCAAGAATTCTGCCTGTGGAAGAACAGGCTGCTGATTACAGAAAACAATTGTGTCCCTACACCCAAGGTTAGGCCTGAGTTCCTTGGTCATTTAGCTTACAGAATTAATCACTGGTCCCAGTAAGCATATTGAAACAAGATTGTCAAAGGAAATTAAATGACCCAGTTGTGTGTAAAGAAAACTAGATGGCTAGCTGACCACTTGGTGAAAGTTTCCCCAGAGTAGAAACCGGGTAAGAATCTTCTGCTACAGTGAAACTGCAAACAGCTGCCTGCCCATACAAAGGAACAGGCTGAAATAGACTTAGCTTACTTAAAACTTTACTAATCAGTGATCAAAGAATCCTTGCTTTGGTGTGGAGATGTTGTGGTTGAAAAATTATACAAAAAAAATGTTTAACTCCTTGAGGGCTTCTAAGAGAAACATATAACCTATGATCATAATGTGATTTCTTCCTGGGTGAAGATTTTAATTTTGGGGGAAATATGTAACTTGTGGTTGTGAGGTAATCTTTTCTTGCATAGAAAGTTTGTCATAGGAGGCAGAAAAGGGATAAGAAAAATAATAGAATTAGAAAGAAAGATGTAGAAGGAAATGGTTAGGAAAAATATGGAAGGAGAACAACTGGGAAGAAGGAGGAGGAGGAGGAGGAGGGGGAGGGGGGAGGAGGAGGAGGAGGGAGAAGAGGATGAGGAGGCAGAGGAGGAGGAGGAGGAGGAGGAAAACATCAGGTAGAAGAACAGAGCAGAAAGAGCACAGAGTGAAAACAAGCAGCAGAAAAACATAAAGTGAAGAAGTAAGCGTCAGCCCTCAGAGAAAGTCCCCATGTGCTGGCTTGTCTGACCAG